>AFQZ01000326.1:0-47762 GCA_000222935.2 Aciculosporium take MAFF-241224
CCTTCCCTCCCTACCTCAGATAGATTTTCTCAACCTTAACAACAACAACAACACCAGCATTGGTAATACGATCTTTTTGATATATTTTACCTTGCACCTTTTTGTTATTGTTCCCTGCTCTTTTATAGAGCTTGTATTATAAGCTATACACCCTATAGCTTATAAGCAAGACCTCTGTTTGTTTTACTTACTTATAAGTAAGAGACTTCCAATACTGCTGTGGGATAGTATTAGGTATAATTAGGCGTGCCTTCTTATATCTAGCTATACCTCACAATATTAAGAAATAAGGTATATTTAAAAGCATTATCCTATAAGAAGTTTATAGTTAATACTAAGAAGAGTAGGGGATTTAGTACTTATATAAAGAATATTATAAAGAAGAGAGTATTATAAGCCTTTTTATTATCTAGTTTCTTTTTTTATTAATAGTAAGAAAAACGGCGTTCTAAGCAGCTTTTTCATGCTTATCTTTATTACTATTATTAGTAGTAGTAAGTTAGGCTTTTTCGCCCTTATAGGCCTATAGGAATGCATAGTATTAGCATTTAAAAGGTGGTTTTTAGTATTTTCTGTTATTTTACTAAGTTATTCTTGCTTTTTTTTGCTTAAAGGCAGGATAATTAGTTAACTAGTATCCTTCTTTATAGTATATAAAGCATTTCTTTAAGCTTGCTCTGGCTTAAGGTTTTTTATAATATATAGCTTATAAATATCATCGGTCTGTAAACATTGCTATATTAGTATTTTAGTCTATAGACCAGGCAATAAGGGCAGTTAAATTATTATTAGTAGTTGTTAGTAACTAACTTATAAAGGTTAGTAGTATATCTATTGCTAAGAGGCAATTTTAAAGATTACTAATAAATCCTTTAAAGGTTAGCATATTCCTAAATTTAGTATTATAAAAATCGTTGTTATTTTCTATTGCTTATTATACTTAATAAAGAAGGATTATATCTTATTTAAGAGGGTTATAAAGACTATTAAATATCTTTATAAGTTAGTTAAAAAGGATTTCTAGGTATTCTAACTTGTTCTTTATTAGGTGTTTTATAATAATATAGCAAAGGCATAAATTAGTAAATTATGTTTTATAAAAGCTCTTATTCTTAGGTGTTTTAAAGTAATTCCTAATATTCTAAGTTATCTCCTTAAATAGAATTATCTTTACTTTAAAGTACTTAAGGAAGTATATATAAGCTTTACCTTAAAGTATAATAAGAAAGGCTTTTAGGTAAAGCAAGGGGGAAACTCCTACTTAAGAATATTTCTCTTTAAAATATAGTAACTTCTTATTAATAAAGTTATATACTTCTCTAGAATATTATTCTTTTTTTTAGTAAAGTCTCTTAAGAGTATTAAGGGCTTTTTAATTACTATTAAAAAGTATTCTGGTTAGGTTTTCTAGTTTAGGTTAAGGGCCTTTAGTTAAATAAAAATCTTTATTATTATTAGAATTCTTATTATTAGAAAGTTCAAGTTATTAAATCTCTTTTCTTTTCTTAGTTGCTTTTTCTAGTAAAGGTTTATAATCTATATTAGGGTTAATATTTAAGATATTAATAAAATCTTTAGAGATATTTAATCTTAATCCTCTTACTGTTTTGATACTATTATTATTAAGGTAATTATAAAGGGTATACTTAAGGTTATTATTACTTTTATTAAAAGTATCCTTAGTCTAATTTTCATAATCTTATTAAAAGTTAATAAGGAGGTTATAACCTTTTCCTTTATTAAGAATATAGTAGTTAATTATATATATAATATAGTTATTAATCTGTTGTTTAGTAGCTGTATTAATATTAATATTTTTAACTAACTTAGTTTAATTTTAGGATAGAATTAGGCAGTGCTTATAGAGTTTTTAAGGAAGAGTGCTCTTTAAAAGTTCTCTTTTATAAATATTCTTTTGGATTTATTTATTAAAATTATTTATTTTTCCTTAGCTTAATAATATCTTAGTGTTTTAGGCTTTGTATTTAGTACTAATTAAAGCTATTAGCATTAGTTGATTCTCTATAAATAATAGTAAAGATCTAGTTTTAATTATAAATAAGTAATAGTTAATAATAAGAGAGAAGATCTATAAGAGTTAAGTCTTCTTATAATTATAAACGATTTAATAGTTAATAATTTAAAGAAATAATTCTTTAGTTAGCATAATATTAGAATTTCTTATGGTTATATAAGTAAAAGCGTTTAAATAAGTCTCTTCTGTATATAACCTAGCAAATCTATAGTTATTAGCAACTACTAATCAGTATTAGTAATGTACAGGTTATTATTTAATATAGCTATAACAAAGTAGTAAGGGGGGGGGTAATCTAATTTAATTTATTATATATTCTAAAGGGAAGAGAAGCAGGCTATAATACAGAGGTATAGTGTTATAGCTATATTACAGCCCAAGGTTACATGACCTATAATCCAGCTAATTAGGGTGCATGCATTCTATATATAACCTATAATTCCTAGTTAATGCGGCGTACTCCTTCCATCCTCTATACGAGCGATTCCAACAATAGCCTTATAAAATTTTAGTTTATAGTTATTAAACTGTATATAACCTTATTAAAGGTAAAATCTTCTTATAAGAAAGACCTAGTTTAAGATAATAAACTCTTAATTTCCTAAGAAGGGCAAGGCTATGGCCCAAACAACTAAGGGTAAGAAGACGCTAAACTTAACAAAATTTATAAGAATCCCCTAGCTTAATATGAAAATTATAAGAATCCCTCTAATAACCTTATAACCCTAACTAATAAAGCAATAACCCTGCTATAAAGAGGACGTAGAAAACCCTAGAAACACCCTTAAGTAAAGGCTTTTCTTACTAAAAAAGAAAAGGCTAACTTTTAGCTTATAATTAACCTTTATATATAAGGAAAAATTAATATATCTAGAGAACCTTTTAAACTTTCTAATAAAGCTAAAATTAATACTTTACTAGCTAGAAACGTGTTTAAATTTATAAAATTTAACCTATAAAGGCATAGAGATAAAAAACTCTTTAGCTTATAAATAGTAAGAGAAATTAAAGATAAGGTAACTAACTTTTTATATAAAAAATTATAATATGTTATTTAAGGCTATAGCAACTAAGAAAAAGAGTTCATTCTTATACAGTCCCTAATAATTTAAAGAGCTAGTTAAAGGCTTATTATTACCCTTACTTCTTTATTAAAAAAGAAAGGTATTATGGTTTAGCTTAGAGACATTACTTAGGCATACATTTAATTATAAATAAAGCTAAATCATATAATTCTTATAAAGCTTTCTATATAAATTATATATCTCTACCCGCTAAATGTTATTATAGTTATAATTAAGCTACTATATAGAATAGCAAAGGCTAGTATATATTAGTAGTTAACGTACTTTAATTATTATTATTAAAAGCTATAAATAATAACCTCTATATATAACCCTTATCTCCTTATTTCTTCTAGTAAAAACACCTGCTTTATAATTATTAGAATACAGACTAATAACACCTTAGGACTTAGTAATACTAAATTCTTTAATTGTAAAGAGGTTAAATTAAAAAATGCTAAATTCTTTATAAAGCTAAAAGAGAAGTTAATAATTTTAATACTACTAATGTTTAATAGCTATATTCTAAGCAAAGTTAATAATAATACCTTCTTCTTATAATAAAAAGCCTAGGGAAAGAAGCTATTATAAGTTAATAACCTAAATAACTAAGCAAGATATATTAAATAATAAGCCTAAGGAGTATATATTATGCTTATATATTAACCTAAAGTATCTTATAATCTTTTTATTATTATTCATGTACGCTAGGTAGCTAGAGCCACTAACTAGTTCATCAACTAACTTCTTAATATAGGAAAAACCCTAAAATAGGGGAGAAAACCCATATTCTTCCATATAGCTCCCGCTAAGCCTCTAATATAGAGTCTTTATTATTTCTAACCATTAGTATAAAATATCTGCCAGTTCCCCGGAACTATAGATAATAATAAAAGTGTAGTTATGCTTTATATAAAAGGTTAGTATGTTAGTAAAAACCCCCTATAAGCACCTCCCCTCCTAGTCCGGCTCTTTCTCCTCTATCCTATTATTTCCGTTACCTCTAGTCCCTTTCTTAGCTTTATTATTATATATCTGCCACGCCTTACCAAGCTCCTCCGCTAACCTATACTACTAAAGTCACCTAGTTAAAAGCACCCACTTTATAATATTTAGTGCTAGCTTCTTATTATTAAGCACTGCCCTAAGTTCCCACGGATCTCTTATTATAAGCACCGCCAGAATTAGTCTTAGATGGTTATATTCTAGGTATAACAGGATAAGGTAGTAGATATCCTTATCTCCTCCCTAGTATTAGCATATTAGTAAAGTTACCTTAGGCACCTGTCTGTTGTAAAGGAAGGCATTTAGCCCTATTTTTTCTGTTTAAAGCTAAACTAGGGCCGTAGATTTATACTTAAGCAGGCTATTATAAAGCTTTACTATCTTTTTTATACTCTTAAAGTTAGGTTTCTTATCTGTTATTATTACTTTTGCCCGTCCTTTTCTCACCTAAGCCTTATGCCTCTGCCGGATCCACTGTTTTTCCCACTCCCTCTCTAATTCCTGTCTGGCTATAAGGCTGCCAGGGGAGGGGGGGGGGGGCATCAGGAAACGCCTTATAGCAATTACGTCGGCGGCCTCTTCCTTAGCATTATAGCTATAATGCTATTAAATTACAGGCCTACTGTATCTTCTTGCCTATGCTACTATCCTTAAGTCTTTAGTAGAATTGTTATTTAACGTAATTAAGGTACAGATCCACCAGTAGTACTGCTACTTCTGTCTTTAAGAGTATTACTAGCGTTGCCTTATATACCCCTATAACCCGCCTTAAGCATTTATTCTATTCCCTTATAAATGCCTTTACTACCCCCTGTGCTACCCCTTCTGGCTTACTATGGGTGTAGTATATCCTAGCTCTATAGGCTATTATGCTTTATATTACCTGTGTATAAAGGGATCTCGCACACTTTAGTCGGCATTCCTACATAGACGCAGCTAGCGCCGTAAGCGCTAATTTCTGCCATAATAATTTAGCATTCACCTTCTCTATATAGGTTAACTAACAAAGCTTCTAGTAAATCCAAACCCCTAGGAATCGCGCTAATTATGTCGGTTGTATTATTGCTCTTTTAAGTCAGATTATTATTATAATTGCCTGCCTCTTCCTTATAAAGTGCATTAGCTTGCTCTTTCCTGGGTTAAACCTTAGCCTATACTCCTTTAACCACTCCTTATATATTCTCTAGGCTCTTTCTAGTTATACTTTTATCTCCTCTGCTGTTTTTCTATATGCTATAATGTTTATATTATCTAAGAACCCTAACATTAATATTAATTCCGCTACTACTAGTCTTTAATATAGTAGCATAATATAGAGCAGAAAGAGGATAGGAAACGCTAGCGACCCTTACAGAACCCCTGCAGTGACTTAGATTTCCTTAGTAATACGTCCGTTAAATGCTAATTATGCTCTCCTTTTTAATGTAAAGCCCTATGCCTATCTGGCCATCTACCCTAGCAGTCCTAACTCCTTTATAGTGTAGATTAATCGTTTATAGCTAATAGTATTAAACGCCCTAGTAATATTTAGCTATAATAATAATGCTATCCCCTAGTAATGCTATGCTATTCTTATAACCTCTTTTAGCATACTTAGTGCTATTTTTATTAGTCTGCCAGCCCTATTACCTATCTGCATATCTAGTAGTATATAGCCTTCCTCTGCTATAATAGTAATCCTCCTTATAATAGCTCCCTTAATCACTTTACCTATTGTATTTAATAGTAATATTAGCCTCTACCCCCCTGGTCTGCCTAACTTCTTAAGGGACTTCCTAGGTTTGCATAAAACTACTACCTTTACTTATTAGAAGAAGGCCGGATGATATCCTAAGCCGCAGTAAGTATTTACAAGGCGTATTAAACATAATATTAAGGCCGCTCTACATAGCTTAAGAAAACCCGTTAGCAGCTTATCCGGTCCTAGGGCTTTCTAACTTACCATATTCTTTATAACCTCTTTAATTTCCTTCTCTATAAACACAGGAACTGCCTAATTATTATTACAGTATTTTATTCCCTCCTCTGCCTCCGGACCTAGAGCCCTAGCTGTGGATAAAGGGAAGAACCTTTCTGCAAATACCCTTACCTTACCCTTATATATAACCTCTACTATCTCCTCCCTGCTATTGTCTCCTAGCCGGGTTAGTAGTGGGACCTGTTGCCTTTTAGGAGGAAGTCCACTCTATAGCCAGGCCTAACGCTCTAGGGTCTAAAGACTCCCTTTAGACCTGGATAACTTACTAACTGCCTATTACTAGCTACTTCTTTTCTCCTTTAAGATAACATAATCCTGTTTTTTTATAGCTTCTATTAAGGCCTGCCATACTTCCTACGTCCGTTATTACTACTACTGCTTATTAGCATGTCTTGCCTTTACTATTACATCCCTTACCCTTTTATTCTACTAAGGCTGTAGTTTACTACGCCCTTAAGGTCGCTTAAGTGCTGCTGTATTAGCTATCTCCGTAAGCTATTAAGTAAGCTACTATATATAGTTATTAATTTCTTGCTAGTTATATAGCGGAAGCTCTAACCCCTTCTTTCTAAGCCTGTTTAAAGCCTTTACTATAATAAGGTTCTTGTCCGCTGTCCTCTAACCCCGGACTAACCCTAGGCTATTGCTTAATTCCTTATTTGTCCTAATGCTAATAAGCTAGGGCATATAGTCAGATCTGGCGATTTCCACTAGTCTAATAAATTTAACACTAATATTGTGGGTAGTCCACGTATGGTTAATAGTGCTATCCCTGCTGCCATGTTCTCTCCTTATTACTTCCCTAAACGGCATAGCTAGGCTAAGTTACTACCTTATTATAAATTCTAACATCTTATTATGCCCTAGAGATATTTGGCTAAATCTGTCCTATAAGGGGTAATATTAGTTAAAGTCCCCTATAAACACACTCTAGCCCTTTGCCTAGGTATTAGCAAAGTGTTGTAAAGGCGTCTGCCACTCCCTTTTATAAGCCGGGGAATAGATATTATATATCTCTACTCTATATAGCTTAATATTACACTAATCCTCCCCCCTTTTTATAGTCTAAAGTCTTATCTTAACCTTTTAGTATATATAAATTGCTATTCTTCTGCTGTATATTGCTAATATATAGTGTCCCTAAGATGGATTTAGCAGTATACTATTATAGCCTCCTGGTTCCTAAATGGCTATCACCTTAGGACTAATATTATGCCCTAACGCCAAATGTACTAGATTGCTTTTCTTCCGTGTATTCCAGTATATAACCTTAATTATGTACTCTATTGTGTGCTTTAGAGCACCCTGGTTGGGCTGGCTCTGGTATTGTTTAGCCCTCTAGTCAGCTGTAGAAAGGCTAGCATTATGCCTTCCTCTGCCGGTCTCTGTTATCCTAATCTTAGCTTGTAGGTTTGTCTTATAAAAGGGCCCCTTAGTTGTATGCTCCTTCCTCTTAGCTACCTCTCTATTAGTCCTCTAGTTTCTTCTCCCTAATAACCCTTATCTATAGTAGCTGTTGCAACCTCCGACCAATGGTTATGGAAGAACAGCAGCCTTATAGCATAAGCCTCCCTAGCCTGCTGCTATCTCTTATTGCTTACTAAGCATAGTCAAGACCATGCTAGATATGCCCCCGTATAATTTAGGCATCTCTCCCATACCTTACCTATTAATATTAGGCAAGTCCTCTCTCTCTTAGGGTGTTTTCTAGTAGCATACCTGCTATATCTTGCTTCCTCCTTACAGTATCTAGCAATATATTTAATCTTATAGCAGTTATAATATTGCTTTAGGTGGATTATCTTGTTATATAGCTTAGTATTAAAAATCTCTGCTTAGTATACTATTCCCCCATGGCATAGTCAGTTTGCTGCCTCAGTGCCCTTAACACTAACCACTAATAGTGCCCTTGTTACTATTCCTCTTAGCTTCTATACTATTATCTTTGCCATATTTAATCCATTCTCCTTTTTAATGTTCTTCCTTATATCCTTAATCATAATATGGTTTGTTAATCGTATTAGGAATCCCTTAATAATTACACTAAACATCTTCCTATTTACTTCCGCCTTAGGTCTAAAGGCAACTCCCACCTAGGCCGTGTTTTCCTTTTATTTCCTCCCTGCTTTTATAAACATAATAACTATATCTTTACTCTGTAATTAGTATACTACTACTACCTCCTCTATACTAATAGCACTGTTTACTACCTTTATAATCTCTTTTAGTAATCTATTCCTAACTGCCTTACTAATAGTGCTTCCCTTTACTAGTGCTTCCTAGTAATAGCAAGCTAGTATTGCCATACCCTCTGTTTAGGCTAAAGGTATTATCATATTCTGCCCTATAACTCCATAAGCTATAATATTCACCTAAGTCCCCCTAACTACTAATCTAGTCCTATAAACAGCCTCTATTGCCTCCTTAACCGCCTTCTTAACCGTGGTTTTTACTCTACTGCTAACTGCTTTTATAATTAAGGCCTATAGGCCTCCTATATCCGTTCTTACTTAGGCTATCTCCCCTCTTATATTTATAGTAATTTATGTAAAAGTTCTAATAAAAGCCTATACTTCTGTTATTTTTACTTTTAGGATAACTTTTATTATTAATTCCTTTAGTAATTTTATTTTATTCTTTAGTTTTTCCTGCACTACTATTACTCTAGGATTCTCTCCTTAACATTATATTTCTTCCTAGGTAGTGCCTTATCCTTTATTAGTTATAGATCTATACAAAAATTCATTAATTATTACACCCCTTATACTGCTTACTCCCCTTACATAATACGCTATTACTAGAGGGGGTAATTAATAATAAGAAATCCGATTCTATGCTTCTTTTTCGTTTTAGGCGTAATACCGCGTTATATCCGCGGTGTTTTGTATTTGGTGCTTCTTCATAATCTTTTTATTACTACCTAAGTTTAATAACCAGAATTTAATGATGTTTTAAGGCTTAATAAAAGGCTTTAATAGTAAATTAATAATTAAGACTATAGACTCTAATATATATCTCTTTTATTAAAAAACGCCGCCCTTTATATCTTTATTAATAGTTCTTTGATAAATAATAAAGACCTTAGTTCTTAACTAGGCTATATAATTATTTTAGGTAATAAAAGAAAGAACAATAATACCTTTAAATTTACTCTTAAAGGAAATATTATAATATATAGTTTAATTAAGTCTAAAAGAGTTATAAGAAGTACTTTAGCTTTTAAGCTATATAGGATAGTTTAAGGTATTAATATTACCTATATAATAAACACTACCTTAAATATTATTACCAACTAATTAAATAAGCTAAAAATCCTAAAAATAATATATACTAACTCTTTCTTACTATATAAATATATTATTAAGCTAGGTATAATAAAGGAAAAGAGGCTAATGATTAATATTATAGCTTTATAGCAGTTATATAAGAGGAGGGAAGTAGCTAAAATATAATAGATTAATAGTAATAATAATCCTATGGATATTATTAAAAATAGTAGGTATCTTGTAAGTTTACGCCGGATCTATAAGGCAAGTTATACTGGATTTATATATAATTTTGTAGAATTTCTAGTATCTAGCAGTGGCAACAGTTGTTAGGTCTGGTAAGGAAGTGTGTGGCTCTCTTACATACCTACTGACCTTTTTTGGGCCTTATAGCTGCTAGCTGGGTTTTATATACTACTTTTCTTTTTCTATAAAAATCATTTATATATAAAAACAAAAAAATGGACTTACGGCCTAACAAACTAAGTGCTAATATGTCTTATATTTAACTTTTCTAATTTTCTAAATTTCATCTAAAAAAATTTTATTATATAAAAAGAAAGCCCTAAATTCCCTAATTCTAATAGTATTTCTAAGACTTTTCTAAGACCTTTAGTTATTAAGATATTTGTAAATTAGTATGATCTATAGGGTAACCTACTTTCTTATAAAGGAAAGCAGTTAAGTCATTGCCCTGATTTTCCGAATTCTAAATTAATGGAATTTTCCTTTAAAGGTTAAGATTTTAACCTTTAGTAGCTTTAATAACTAGCTAGCTACTAACCTGCTGGTTGCGTTTTTATGCACTTATTATCAGCTATAGGGCAATTAAAAGAGCTTTAAATTCCTATATTTTTATGTATTTTATAGCTATTATTAGCTTATAATAAGGTATAAAAGGTTAATACCAGTTATTAACAGTTATTAATGTTCTTGCTTATAGCTACTAAAATAATCTTATTAGCTATAAAAGTGGGTCTGTCTGACTACCTAGGAGATACCTGTATCTTAACTACTAAAGTGCTAAAAATTCCCTGTAATTTTTAACACCCCCTTTAAAGAAGTCTTAGGGATTAAAAGGAAGGGTTATGCAAAACAATTTAATAGAATTCCAAGTAATTCAATTTAAAAAATTCAAAGGTACAGAGAATATAGCCCTGCTTCGGGGCTATAGGGTAGTTGAAAAAACGCTGTTATTAGCATATAATTTGCTAAAAAGGGCCTGTTAAAGGCATGGTTTATTTTTGTAAATTTCTGAATTTTTACGTGTGTTTTTAGTGACCTTAAAAAGCCGCTTTTTTAATGAGAATGTTATATAACCAGATAAATAATTATCCATTTTTCCTTAGCTTAATAACATCTTAGTGTTTTAGGCTTTGTGTTTAGTACTAATTAAAGCTATTAGCATTAGTTGATTCTCTGTAAATAATAGTAAAGATCTAATTTTAATTATAAATAAGTAACAGTTAATAATAAGAAAGAAGATCTATAAGAGTTAAGTCTTCTTATAATTATAAACAATTTAACAGTTAATAATTTAAAGAAATAATTCTTTAGTTAGCATAACATTAAAATTTCTTATAGTTATATAAGTAAAAGCGTTTAAATAAGTTTCTTCTAAGTATAACCTAGTAAATCTATAGTTATTAGTAACTACTAATTAATATAAGTAATATGTAGGTTATAAGTATGCTATAGTATAAATGTAAGGGGGGGGTAAAGTCTAAATAATTAATTTATATATATATTTTAAGAAGAAGAAGCAGGCTATAATACGGAGGTATAGTGTTATAGCTACATTACAGCCCTAGGTTATATAACCTATAATCCAGCTAATTAGGGTGTGTGTATTCTGTGTGTAACCCACAATTCCTAGTTAATGCAGCGTATCCCTTCCATTCTCTATACAAGCGATTCTAATACTATATATATAAGGTGATTTAATAAATAATAATAAGAGGATATTTAATTTAGTTTATTTAAAAAAAAAGACTTTATAAGAATAATAAAATACTAAAAAGGGGGCTATATAATAGATTTAAGCTAGAAGCTTGGATTTATATAGTTAAAAGCTTAGATTTATATAAGCAGAAGAATAGTTACCTTATATAAGCTATATATAAGTAATTTAGGCCCTAAGTAGATATAAGGCAGACATAGAAAGATATATATAAGGTTATAAGAATTAGGTAGACCTTTTTTCTTTCTTCTTTCCTTATAAATATTATTCTTATTTAAGTTGCTAGTTCTGTAGTTGCCCACTAGGCCGGACCACAACATTTCCCTATAAAAACTTATACAAGTTTATTAAATAAAGAAAAATAAAGAAAAATATATATTATAATTTAGCTAATATATAATTATAATATTAATAACTGAAATAAAAATAGTCTTCTTAAAGAAAAAAAAAAGATTTATAAACTTTTTAAGACTTATACTTTTATAGCTATACTATTAAAACCTAATTTATTATTAAAAAGCCTAAATAAAAAGGCTAAATTAAAATATACTAGAATATATATAAGGCCTAATTTACTAGTATAAAGCTTAAGTTAAGAAGCTAGATTAAAATAGATTAGCTTATATAGCTTATAAGGTATAGCCTTTGTAATACAGTTGGCCTTCCTGCTGTATAGATCCGAGCCTTAAGCTCGAATCCATCACATACTATAGGAAAAGCTAGTTATATATATTAAATTAGTTTTATTAATTTTATATTGTAAATATAACAAAAATTATAGTGAAAACATATCAAATTAACATGTTTTTTTAATTATATATTTTTTGATATTTTAATACAGTCTTTTGTAACCTAATTAGTCCTAATACCGTTTATTACTATACTATTCCCTTTGCATTCATCTTGTAAATGTGCTACAATCATCAATCATCGCTGTTATAGAAATTCATTCTTTCGGCCCAACATCATACAACGCAGGCATTCAAGACCTTCGACTCCTGAAGTCAAGTAAAAGTTAGGCTGTAATAACCCAGAAAGATAGGAACTCCCTACGTAAGTCGTGTAGCCCACTCACTATTGGCTTTGTAACAGACAGCATGTGTTGCAGACTTTGACTTGTTCTACCCTAAAACCTCCATTTCGTAAAATTTTGCTGATGTATTAGCATAGATATATAGTATCAATATTTCGACAACTTTTATGATGGTCGATGAAGAGCCCATTCGAACCGAACAAATGAGTACAGGACAACAGAGGGATGATCGGTCTGAGCCCGACGGCGTGGAAGAAGATGCAACCTTAAGAAGTGCGACGGACAAAGGGAAGGGCAAGGCGATATTATCATCCAACAATCGAATACACTTGGCTGGCAAAGCTTTGCTTAATAGCGCTCTTAACGACCTTACCACTCTCGGAACCGAAACTAGCAAAAGAACAGAACCTTTAAGGCCATCCTCTTTTTATAGTGCACACCGGTCTATCCATGGATCGCAGGGACTATCTAATGGCGAGCTTCCTGTTTCGTTATTTCAGACGCTCAAATGTGCAAACGATCCAAACGATGCAAAAAGAACTGAAAGTACATTCAACACTTTTGCTACAGGTGATGACTCTATTGAATGCCTCCACCCAGAGTATCTCGTGGCTCAAACACCCGATTCAGCTAAATTATCGAAAGAGTTAGACATGGATGGCATGGACTTGGTGAGGCTACTGTCTCAGCCTGAAAGATATGAAACGCCGCCGCTTGCAGAAAATGACCAACTATCATCTCTTGAGGTAGCTAGGCTGCGACAAACTATGTTCGCGACAAAGTCTTGGCCAGTTTGGGACCAATTGCTGAACTTTAATCCAGACTTCTTGGTTAAGCCAGAAGCATATGTAGCGATATGTGAAGCCCAAATGGGCACTTCGAATTTCGAGGAGGCTCGCAATATGTGGCTGCAACAGTGGAAAGATGTTTTATCAGGTTACACAGACGAGGTTTGGGGCGATTTAAGCCCTCTTGCGGAAAATGCCAGAAGCGAAATATTGAAAATGGAACAGCTCAAAACAAATGGTATCTCTAGTACTAAGGCACTTAAGCGACTGAGACTCGTCTTAGCACATGTACGGGGCTTTAGGTAACAAGGAAACAAAGTACCTATTGTGTGCGGGATTATTGTTATATTGTCATACAAGAGCATTGTCAATCAAGGGAGGTCACAGAAAATTAGCTAAAAAGATAATTAAGGCTTAGTAAGAGAAATAGTTTATTTAATTAAGTATAAATAAGTATATTATTGGAATCGCTCGTCTAGAGGATGGAAGGGTGTGATGGGAATCGGTCTACTAATAGAGTAAAGGCTATAGTATAAATATCTTATAGCTTAAATACTAAAAATAAGTATAAGTATATAAAGGTTATATTTACTAGCCTTTTTAATTCTTATTTGCTTATTTTTTTTCTTATATACTATATATATAACTAGGCTATAGCTTAGCTATTAATAAAGTCGTAATAGGCTTATTATTAATAATTAATATAATAATAATATTGTCACGGAGGTTAGGTCTACTAATGGAGTAAAGGCTATAGCACAGGTATCTTATAGCTTAAATACTAAAGGTAGGTATAGGTATATAAAGTTTATATTTACTAGCTTTTTTAATTTTTACTTGCTTGTTTTTTTTATATATAGCTAAGCTATAGCTATACTATAGCTTAGCTATTAAGTAAGAATTATTTTCTAGCTTTTTTATTCTTTTTTTTTCCTATAACCTAATGGTTTTTTTTTAATATAGTACCCCCTTTTACTTATAATTATCCTTAATTATAATAACTAGTTTAGTATTAAAATGTTATTATTACTTAATTTCTCTTTATACCTTATTATTTTATCTCCTTTTAGTCTGCTTATTCTTTATTTATATTACTCTGTAATGGATTTAAGCTTAAAGCTCAGATCTACACAGCCGGAAAGTAAACAGCTTTACATAAGTAATACATAAGCAGCTTAGGCCTTAGTTATATATATAATTATAAAGGCAGGGCTATTAGAATTAAATAAATCTTTTTCTTTTTTTCTTCTTTATAAATAATATTCTTATTTAAGTTACTAGCTTTATAGTTATATTTTAGTAAGACTATAATATATATTATTTATTCTTTTATTATTTACCCTAGAAACCTTAATAAATATAATATAAAGGTTATACCTATTATTATTATTCATATACGCTAGGTAGCTAGAGCCACTAACTAGTTCATTAACTAACTTCTTAATATAGGAAAAACCCTAAGATAGGGAGAAAACCCATATTCTTCTATATAGCTCCCGCTAAGCCTCTGGTATAGAGTCTTTATTATTTCTAACCATTAGTATAAAATATCTGCCAGTTCTCTAGAACTACAGACAATAACAGAAGTATAGTTATGCTTTATATAAAAGGTTAGTATATTAGTAAAAACCCCCTATAAGCACCTCCCCTCCTAGTCTAGCTCTTCCTTCTCTATCCTATTATTTCTATTGCCTTTAGTCCCTTTCTTAGCCTTATTATTATATATCTGCCACACCTTACTAAGCTCCTCTGCTAACCTATACTACTAAAGTCGCCTAGTTAAAAGCACCTACTTTATAATATTTAGTGCTAGCTTTTTATTATTAAGCACTGCCTTAAGTTTCTATAGATCTCTTATTATAGGCACCGCTAAAATCAGTCTTAAATAGTTATATTCTAGGCATAACAGAATAAGGTAGTAAATATCCTTATCTCCTCCCTAGTATTAACATATTAGTGAAGTTACCTTAGGCACCTGTCTGTTATAAAGAAAGGCATTTAGCCCTATTTTTTCCGTTTAAAGCTAAACTAAGGCTATAGATTTATACTTAAGCAGGCTATTATAAAGCTTTACTATCTTTTTTATACTTTTAAAGTTAGGTTCCTTATTTACTACTATTATTTTTGCCCGTTCTCTTCTCACCTAAGCCTTATGCCTCTGCTAAATCCACTGTTTTTCCCACTCCCTCTCTAATTCCTATCTAGCTATAAGGCTGCTAGGGAGGGGGGGGGGGGCATTAGGAAACGCCTTATAGTAATTACATCAGTAGCCTCTTCCTTAGCATTATAGCTATAATGCTATTAAATTACAGGCCTGCTATATCTTCTTACCTATACTACTATTCTTAAGTCTTTAGTAAAATTATTATTTAATATAATTAAGGTACAGATCTACTAGTAGCACTGCTGCTTTTGTCTTTAAAAGTGTTACTAGCATCGCCTTATACGCCCTTATAACCTGCCTTAAGCATTTATTCTATTCCCTTATAAATGCCTTTACTACCCCCTATGCTACCCCTTCTAGCTTACTATAGGTGTGGTATATCCCAGCTTTATAGGCTATTGTGCTTCTTATTACCTATATATAAAGGGATCTTGCATACTCTAGTCGGCATTCCTACATAAACACAGCTAGTACTATGAGTGCTAACTTCTACTGTAATAATTTAGCATTTACCTTCTCTATATAGGTTAACTAACAAAGCTTCTAGTAAATCCAAACCCCTAGGAATCGCACTGATTATGTCGGTTGTATTATTGCTCTTTTAAGTCGGATTGTTATTATAATTACCTGCCTCTTCCTTATAAAGTATATTAGCTTGCTCTTCCCTAGGTTAAACCTTAGCCTATACTCCTTTAACTACTCCTTATATATTCTCTAGGCTCTTTCTAGTTATACTTTTGTCTTCTCTGCCGTTTTTCTATATACTATAATATTTATATTATCTAAGAACCCTAATATTAATATTAATTCCACCGCTACTAGTCTTTAATATAGTAGTATAATATAAAGCAGGAAGAGGATAGGAGACGCTAGTAACCCTTACAGAACCCCTATAGTGACTTGGATTTCCTTAGTAATATGTCCATTAAATGCTAATTATACTCTCCTTTCTAATATAAAGCCCTATGCCTATCTAGCTATTTACCCTAGCAGTCCTAACTCCTTTATAGTACAGATTAATCGTTTATAGCTAATAGTATTAAACGCTCTAGTAATATCTAGCTATAGTAATAATACTATCCCCTAGTAATACCATACTATTCTTATAACCTCTTTTAGCATACTTAGTACTACCTCTGTTAATCTGCCAGCCCTGTTGCCTATTTATATATTTAGTAGTATATAGCCTTCCTTTGCTATAATAGTAATCCTCCTTATAATAGCTCCCTTAATTACTTTGCTTATTATATTTAATAGCAATATCAGCCTCTACCCCCCCAGTCTGCCTAACTCCTTAAGGGACTTCCTAGGTTTGTATAGAACTACTACCTTTGCTTATTAGAAGAAGGCCGGATGATATCCCAAACCATAGCAAGCATTTACAAGGCATATTAAACATAATATTAAGGCCGCTTTATATAGCTTAAGGAAACCTATTAGCAGCTCGTCCGGTCCTAAGGCTTTCTAACTTACTATATTCTTTATAACCTCTTTAATTTCCTCCTCTATAAACACAGGAACTGCCTGATTATTATTATAGTATCTTATCCCCTCCTTTACCTCTAGACCTAAAGCCCTAGCTATAGATAGAGAAAAGAACCTCTCTGTAAATGCCCTTGCCTTACCCTTATATATAACCTCTACTATCTCCTCTCTGCTATCATCTCCTAGCTAGGTTAGTAGTAGGACCTGTTATCTTTTAAGAGAAAGTCTACTTTATAGCCAGGCCTAATGCTCTAGGGTCTAAAGACTCCCTTTAGACTTAGATAACTTACTAACTGCCTATTACCAGCTACTTCTCTTCTCCTTTAAGATAATATAATCCTGTTTTTTTATAGCTTCTGTTAAGGCCTGCTACGCTTCCTACGTCCGTTGTTACTACTACTGCTTATTAGCATGTCTTACCTCTACTATTATATCCCTTACTTTTTTATTCTACTAAGGCTGTGATTTACTATGCCCTTAAGGTCGCTTAGGTGCTATTGTATTAGCTATCTCTATAAGCTGTTAAGTAAGCTACTATGTATAGTTATTGATTTCTTATTAGTTATATAGCAGAAGCTCTAACCCCTTCTTTCTAAGCCTGTTTAAAGCCTCTGCTATAATAAGGTTCTTGTCTGCTATCCTCTAACCCCGGACTAACCCTGGGCTGTTGCTTGATTTCTTATTTATCCTAATGCTAATAAGCTAGGGCATATAGTCAGATCTGGCGATTTCTACTAGCCTAATGAATTTAACACTAATATTATAGGTAGTCTACGTATAGTTAATAGTGCTATCCCTGCTACTATATTCTCTCCTTATTACTTCCCTAAACGGCATAGCTAGGCTAAGTTACTACCTTATTATAAATTCTAACATCTTATTATACCCTAAAGATATTTAGCTAAATCTGTCCTATAAGGGGTAATATTAGTTAAAGTCCCCTATAAACACACTCTAGCCCTTTACCTAGGTATTAGTAAAGTATTATAAAGGCGTCTGCTACTCCCTTTTATAAGCTAGGGAATAAATATTATATATCTCTACTCTATATAGCTTAATACTATACTAATCCTCCCCCCTCCCTATAGTTTAAAGTCCTGTCTTAACCTTCTGGTATATATAAATCGCTATTTTTCTGCTATATATTGCTAATATATAGTGTCCTTAAGATAAATTTAGCAGTATATTATTATAGCCTCCTGGTTCCTAAATAGCTATTACCTTAGGGCTAATGTCATGCCCTAATACTAAATATACTAGATTGCTTTTCTTCTATATATTCTAGTATATAACCTTAATTATATACTTTATTATATGCTTTAGAGCACCCTAGTTAGGCTAGCTCCGGTATTGTTTAGCCCTCTAGTTAGTTGTAAAAAGGCTAGTATTATGCCTTCCTCTGCCAGTCTCTGTCGTCCTAATCTTAGCTTATAGGTTTGTTTTATAAAAGGGCCCCTTAGTTATATACTCCTTCCTCTTAGCTGCCTCTCTGTTAGTCCTCTAGTTTCTTCTCCCTAATAACCCTTGCCTATAGTAGCCATTATAACCTCTAACTAATAGTTACAGAAGAACAGCGGCCTTATAGCATAAGCCTCCCTGGCCTGCTGCTATCTCTTATTACTTACTAAGCATAGTTAAGACTATACTAGATATGCCCCTATATAATTTAGGTATCTTTTCTATACCTTACCTATTAATATTAGGCAAGTCCTCTCTCCCTTAGGGTGTTTTCCAGCAGCATACCTGCCGTATCTTGCTTCCTCCTTATAGTATCTGGCAATATGTCTAATCTTATAATAGTTATAATATTGCTTTAGGTGGATCATCTTATTATATAGCTTAGCGTCGAAAATCTCTGCTTAGTATACTATTCCCCTATAGTATAGTTAGTTCGCTGCCTTAGTGCCCTTAACACTAACCACTAATAGTACCCTTATCGCTATTCCTCTTAGCTTCTGTACTATTATCTTTACCATATTTAATCTATTTTCCTTTTTAATGTTCTTCCTTATATCCTTAATTATAATGTGGTTTGTTAATTATATTAGGAATCCCTTAATAATCATACTAAATATCTTCCTATTTACTTCTGCCTTAGGTCTAAAGGCAACTCCTACCTAGGCTGTGTTTTCCTTCTATTTCCTCCCTACTTCTATAAATATAATAACTATATTTCTACTTTACAATCAGCATACTACTACTGCCTCCTCTATATTAATAGCACTATTTACTGCCTTTATAATCTCTCCTAGCAATCTATTCCTAACTGCCTTACTAATAGTGCTTTTCTTTACTAGTGCTTTTTAGTAATAACAGGCTAGTATTGCCATACCCTCTGTTTAGGCTAAAGGTATTATTATATTCTGCCCTATAACTCTATAAGCTGTAATATTTGCCTAAGTCCCCCTAACTGCTAATCTAGTCCTATAAACAGCCTTTATTACCTTCTTAACCGCCTTCTTAATTATAGTTTCTACTTTACTACTAACCGCTTCTATAATTAAGGCCTATAGGCCTCTTATATTAATTCTTGCTTAGGCTATCTCCCCTCCTATATTTATAGTAATTTATGTAAAAGTTCTAATAAAAGCCTATACTTTTATTATTTCTACCTTTAAAATAACTTTTATTATTAATTCCTTTAGTAATTTTATTTTATTCTTTAGTTTTTCCTATACTACTATTACTCTAGGATTCTCTTCTTAATATCATATTTTTTCCTAGGTAGTGCCTTATTCTTTATTAGTTATAGATCTATATAAAAATTTGTTAATTATTATACCCCTTATGCTGCTTACTCCCTTTATATAATACGCTATCGCTAGGGGGGGTAATTAATAATAAGGAATCCGATTTTATGCTTCTTTTTCATTTTAGGCGTAATACTGCGTTGTATCCGCGGTGTTGTCGACTTCGAACTCTACCCGCTAGATATTATTATGGTTGTAATAAAGCCCAAGGTTATACCTATAATAAATAAAATAATAATAAATATAATATAACCTAATATTATAACTAACCTAGCTAAGACTAGTGCTATATAAGAGCTAATATGCCTTTAAAATATAGTAATAGTATAGGAAATAATAAATAAGAATATAATAAATAAAATTATTAAGCTAAAATAATAGCTATAAATAGTATCTGCTTTAGCTATATTTTATAATACTAATATAAGTATCTTAGGCATAGGTAAATAATAAGTAGCCTTAATAAAAATAAAACTAAAAAGAAAACCTATTAATATAAGTAACCCTTATAAGAGAAACCGGATTAAATATCTAGTATAAAGGAGCCTTTTAGCTTATAAACTTAAGGTAAATAGTGCCTTTATTAGGAATAATTAAAATAAATAGTATTTTATTTACTAATACTTATTAAATTAGGTTTAGGCTTAGGTTTTACCTTTTTTTAAAATAAGAAAATTTATTAATTATACTTTAAAAAAGTTTTTAATATATTTTAATACCTTATTTTTAAATCCTTATTAAAAGAAGCATACTATTATTAAATTAAATTGGATTAAATAATAACCTAAAGAAAAATTTAATAATTTTTTTATTTACTTTAAGTAAAAGCTAGTTTTAATAAAAGGATATTATTAAGTAGAATTTATTAAACTATCTAAACTATATATAGCTTTAAATAAAAAGATATAAAACTATTATATAAGATATAATATTTCTTATATAAACTACTTTTAAGTAGTAAAAAGGTTATAAAATATTACTCTTAATTTTAAATCTTATAAGATAAAAGAATGCTTAAAGGCTTAATATTATATAATAACTAAATTCTCTTTAGCTATATCTTAAAATAAGAAAGGTAATATAAAGATAATAAGTATAAATATTATATTCTCTTTTAGGTAGTAAAAAATATATACTAATCTTATGGTCTCGCTAGAATGCAACTGCAGAGCTAGTAACTTAAATAAGAATATTATTTATAAAGAGGAAGAGAAGAAAAAGATCTATTTACTTCTAGTAACCCTACCTTTATAATTATATATGCAACTAAGGCCTAAGCTACTTGCATATTACTTATATAAAGCTATCTGCTCTCTAGCTATATAAATCTAAGCTTTAAGCTTAAATCTATTATATAGCCCCTTTCTTACTATTTAAGGCATTATAGTTAGTAATTAAGTTGCCCCTTATATAGGCCTATTATTATAGCATATGTTGCCCTATTATGCCTTATAATGCTTTAGTGCTACTATATCTAAAAAACTTTCTAAAGGTTCTTATGTTAGCTAAATATATCCTGCTCACTTTACTAATACATCCTATTAGTTACTCTAACCCTAGATATTTCTTACTATTACTATTTCCTTAATCTTATATTTTACTAAATCTAGATTATTCTTATAAAGCAGGAGTATTAGGCTTAGTTTAAAATTAGCTAGGTATTATAATAAAAGCAGATTAGTAGCTACTCTTTTAATAAGATTTATATAAAAAACCAGATATATCCCCTATAGGATATTTAAACAAATAGTAAGTAAAGTTAGCGTCTTTAAAACCTTATATTTTACTTTTACCTAGTTAAGTTTTTAGCTAAAATAATTTATCTTTATATAATAAAGATTGAACTATATAAAATCCCCTATTTAGTAACATTCTGCTAGACGCTAGGAAACGTTTAATATATCCTACTAATATTATTATATAAAATTAATTATAGCTTATACTATTACTATTCCCTTCTAAATATATTTTAAGAATAATATAGCTTTTTCCTTAAGTAAGGTTAGACTGTTAGTTTTATTTAGTATATATTAAACTAATTTAATATTAAAGCCCTTTAGTGCCTAGTTTATACCTATACTAGTTACTATAAAGATTTAGTTATTAAGCGCTATTTAATAAGCTAGTAAATAGTTAGCCTAATTATATTATAAAAAGGCAATAACTACCTATAGAACTGCTTATACCTCCTAGTTTACTTATTTTATACTACTATCTATCTAAGGATAATAAGATATAAATAATAGTTACTTAATACCTACTTGCTTATAAAATATAGTTTAAAAATAACTAAGCTAGTTTAAACTATAGTTAGAAATAATCTAATAAGAGAATTTATAAAAATGCTACTAGTAATGTTTAAACTATTTTATATATACTTTAGCTGCTATACTTATTATTACCTTTAGTTATATATACTTTAAGAAACAGTCTATAATAACTATTAAAAAGCATAGTAATACCTTATTATATACTAGAAGTTTTATTATAAAATCTACTAAGATTTATAACTAATAATAGTTTATAGCTAGTATAGGCTTTAATAGACCTTAATAAAGTTATTAGCTTTTATGCCTACTAAAGTAATAGTAGTTTTATATATATTATACTATATTTTTTAACATTTTATTGTAGTAGTAATCCCTATATAATACCTAAAAAGTAATATTTTGCCCTAGGTAGCTTAATATAAGCAAGTTATAAACCTATTATATAAGCAAGGTAATAAGAGGCTTATAATAAGGTACTTAAAGCTATTCTTAAAATTATAGTACTTCTTATATATTTAAAGTATAGTTTACTATTTATAATTAGGTTTCTATAAATATAAAAAACTTTTGCTTTATTATTAGTACTATTTCTAATTAGATTTAGTATAAACTATTCTTAATAACCCCTTAGTTTTATAAATTTTAAAGCTACCTATTTTAAAATAAATTAAAGCCTAGTAAGAAAGGACTTAAAACCTCTAGATTAGGGCCTGTTATTATATTTAAATTATTTAGGTTATTTTTATTTTAGTTACAACTCTCCTTTAGTTTACTTAAATTAAAACCTACTATTATCTCTAAATTATCTAGGTTATTCTTATTTTAGTTATTACCCTCCTTTAGTTTACTTATTATTTATACTTTAACTAGGTTTATAGTATTAGCTCCTAACTCTTAGACTATTTCTAAGGTCCTTTAAATTAGGCAAAATATATAACCTACTAGCTATTTTTCTTTTCTTTAATCTTAGTTTTATTAAAATAAAGTATTTAAATAACCTGCTTATATACCTAAGTAATAATATAAGTAATAGTTAAAAAGGGATAATATTTCTATTTATTTTACTTATTTTTTAGATATCTCCTATGGGGCTATAAAATACTCTAGATTTTTATAATTTATAAGGATTATAAATAGCTAGGCTATATTCCTTAGCTTAGCTAATTATACCTTTAAGCAGAAAATAATACTAAAGAGCTCCTTATTATAAATTATATAATTATGCTATATAGTTATTAGCTATACTAAGTAGTATACTACTAACCTTTATATTCCCTTTAAATTATATTAAAAAAGGCATTTACCTATAGCCTTATTAAAGAAATTAGCCTTTACTTATATTTTTAAGTTAGGATTTTATTATATAAGAATTAGAAATAAAATAAAGGTAGCTTTAAGCGCCTAAAATACCTTTTTATATTTTAAAAACTAGTAAAACCTAGTAGCCTTCTTAGTAAGATTAGTTAAAGGGCTTATAAGGTTTAAGAAGTTATTAATAAACTCTTAATAGAAATTTATAAAGCCTAAAAAGCTTTATACCTTATAAACTATTTAAAAAAACTTTTAATCTTAAATAGCTATAATCTTTTTTAAGTTAAGGTAAATAGCCTTTTTAGCTTTTATAATAAAACCTAGGTACTTTACCTTTATAATTATAAATATATACTTATTAATATTTAAGTATAGCTTAGTATATTCTACTTATTATAAGACCTCTTATACTTTTACTATATAGTCTTTTTTAAAGCCCTTAGTATAAATAAGGATATTATTTAAATAAACTATTATAAAGTCTTTTAATATATTTTCTAAGGTATTATTAATATATTATTAAAAAGTAATAAGTACTCATATTAAACTAAAAGGGTAAACTAGCTACTTAAAGAGTTTAAATTATATTTAAAATACTATTAACTGCTTATTTTCTTTAGTAATCTATAGCTTATAAAAGGCTATATAGATATTAAGCTTAGTAAAGTATCTTACTTTAGCTAAAGAGTAAAGGGTCTTTTTAATTAAAAAAAAGGGGTACTTATCTTAAACTATAACCTTATTTAATATTTAATAGTTTATATAAAATTACTAACTTTCTTCTGCCTTCTTAATAAATAAAACTAAAGCCCTAGCTAATAAAGAGCTAGCTTATATTTAATTTTTATTTATAAGATTTATAATTTGCTTTTATATCTTTAAAAGCTACTTTTAAGGTATATTATATAAAAGAGCCTAAAAAAGCTTAGGGTTTATACTATTAGAGTTTTTTTATAGTTAAATATAATAGTTTATAGTCCTTTTATATAATAGTAATATATTTGCCTTTTTCTTATTAAATAGGTCTTTAAAATCCTAAAGCTCTTCTAGTAAGTAGTTTAAAAGCGTTTTAATTAAGTCCGGTTTAGGTATAAAAATATTAAGTATTATAGTTATATTTTATAAGTTAGTAGCTAGGAACTATATATCTTTTTCTTTTTTTATTACTACTTATTATACTATTTTTATATATATTAAACCTAATACTATAATTATTAAAGTTATTATTTTTTTAGTAAATAATGCTTATATTTAAAGGTTTTTTAAAGAATAAACTATAAGCAACTCCTAGGCTATATAAATTATAATATTATATTACTTTAACTATAGGGTTTTTAAGATATATAACTAGGTAAGACCTAGGATTATATATACTAAGACTAGAAAACTCTATTTATTTATATTAGTAGTAAACTAAGTAAACCTAGATATTATAGTTAGGCCTTAGTAGTAGCTATTCTAGCCTTACTTTTTAATAAAAATAGCTATTTAAATTGTTTAAGGTTAGGCTAATAGGAATATAAAAAACCCTATACTTTATATAAAAGATTTACTTATAGTAATATAGTTATTATACTTACTATTTACTTATATATTAATAAAGGCTATTTTATTAAATAAAACTAATAATAAAAAAGGATTAGAGTTTATTTTTTTATTTATTTATTTATATACCTTTTATAGTAATTATAATAGCTAATTACTATCTTTCTCCCTTTTACTAAGCCTTAAGCTTAAAGGCTGTCTTTTTTTAAGTTATTTTTAACTTTAAATCTATTCTAGGGTATAGTTATATTAACTATATATATATTAGTCTTTAGAGAATATATAAAAAAAAGGCAGTATACTTTTAATTAATATTTAGTAATTTTATAGTATAAGTACTATTTATTATTATACTAAGATTATATTTTCTCTTTTAAAACCTACTTAATATATATTTTTATTACCTAGAGAAGAATATAATATTTATACCTATTATTTTTATATTACCTTCCTTATTCTAGAATATAGCTAAAGGGGATCTAGTTATTATATAGTATTAAGCCTTTAAGTATTTTTTTATTTTATAAGATTTAAGATTAAGGGTAATACTTTATAACCTTTTTACTACTAAAAAATAGTTTATATAAGGAATATTATATCTTATATAATAGTTTTATATCTTTTTATTTAAAGCTATATATAGTTTAAATAGTTTAATAAATTCTACTTAATAATATCCTCTTTCTAAAACTAGCTTTTACTTAAAATAAATAAAAAAATTATTAAATTTTTCTTTAAATTATTATTTAATCTAATTTAGTTTAATAATAGTATACTTCTTTTAATAAGAATTTAAAAATAAGCTGTTAAGATATATTAAAAACTCCTTTAAAGTATAATTAATTGATTTTCTTACTTTAAAAAAGGGTAAAACCTAAGCCTAAACCTAATTTAATAAGTATTAGTAAATAAAATATTATTTATTCTAATTATTTCTAATAAAGGCACTATTTACCTTAAGTTTATAAGCTAAAAGACTCCTTTATACTAAATATTTAATTTAATTTTTCTTATAAGGGTTACTTATATTAATAGGTTTTCTCTTTAGTTTTACCTTTATTAAGGCCACTTATTATTTACTTATGCCTAAAGTACCTATATTAGTATTATAAGATATAGCTAAAGTAAATACTATTTATAGCTATTATTTTAGCTTAGTAATTTTACTTACTATATTTTTATTTATTATTTCTTATACTATTACTATACTTTAAAGGTATAGTAGCTCTTATATAATACTAGTCTTAGCTAGGTTAGCTATAGTATTATATTATATTATATTTATTATTATTCTGTTTATTATAAGTATAACCTTTATATTATATTTATTAAGGTTTTTAGGGTAAATAATAAAAGAATAAATAATATATATTATAGTCTTACTAAAATATAACTATAAAGCTAGTAACTTAAATAATAATATTATTTATAAAGAGAAAGAAAAGAAATAGATTTATTTACTTTTAATAATCCTGCCTTTATAGTTATATATATAACTCGGGCTTAAGCCGCTTATATATTACTTATATAAAGCCGTCCGCTTTCCAGCTATGTAGATCCGAGCTTTAAGCTTGAATCCATTACAACTAAGTAGGTTTTAGTAAAGGAAATATAATCTTAATATAATAATAAATAATGCTTATACTATAGAGTTACTAAATACTAATTAAAGGTATATTACCTTCTTCTTATATATCCTTTAAAAACTAATATATATATAGTTAATATAACTATACCTTAGGTTGGGTTTAAAGTTAAGAATAACTTAAAAAAAAATAGCTTTTAAGCTTAAGGCTTAGTAAAAGAAAGGAAAAAAATAGTTAGCTATTATAATTACTATAAAAGGCATATAAATAAATAAAAAAGAAAATAAACTCTAATTCTTTTTTATTACTAGTTTTATTTAATAAAATAGCATTTACTAATATATAAGTAAATAGTAAGTATAATAGCTATATTATTATAAGTAAATCTTTTATATAAAGTATAAGGTTTTTTATATTCCTATTAGCCTAACCTTAAATAATTTTAATAGCTATTTTTATTAAGAAGTAAGGCTAGGATAGTTATTACTAAGGCTTAACTATAATATCTAAGTTTACCTAGTTTACTACTAATATAAATAAATAAAGTTTTTTAGTTTTAATATATATAATCCTAGGTCTTACTTAGTTATATATCTTAAGAACCCTATAGTTAAAGTAATATAATATTATAATTTATATAGCCTAGGAATTACTTATAGTTTATTCTTTAGGAAACCTTTAAATATAAGTAATATTTACTAAAAAGATAGTAACTTTAATAATTATAGTATTAGGTTTAATATATATAAAAATAGTATAATAAATAGTAGTAAAAAAAAGATATATAGTTTTTAGCTACTAGCTTATAAGATATAACCTTAATACTTAATATTTTTATACTTAAACTAAACCTAGTTAGAATGCTTTTAAAATACCTACTAGAAAAGCTTTAGAATTTTAAAGACTTATTTAATAAGGAAAAGGCAAATATATTACTATTATATAAAGGGACTATAAACTATTATATTTAATTATAAAAAAACCCTAATAGTATAAACCCTAAGCTTTCTTAGGCTCCCTTATATAATATACCTTAAAAGTAGCTCTTAAAGATATAAAAGTAAATTATAAATCTTATAAATAAAGGTTAAATATAAGCTAGCTTTTTATTAGCTAGGGCTTTAGTCTTACTTATTAAAAAGGTAGGAAAGGGTTAGTAATTTTATATAAACTATTAGGTATTAAATAAAGTTATAGCTTAGAATAAGTATTTCTTTTTTTTAATTAAAAAAACCCTTTATTTTCTAGCTAAAGTAAGATACTTTACTAAGCTTAATATTTATATAGCCTTTTATAAGCTATAGGTTACTAAAAAGAATAAGTAGTTAATAATATTTTAAATATAATTTAAACTCTTTAAGTAGCTAGTTTACTTTTTTAGTTTAATAAGGGTGCTTATTACTTTTTAATAATATATTAATAATACCTTAGAAAATATATTAAGAAACTTTATAATAGCTTATTTAAATAATATCCTTATTTATACTAAGGGCTTTAAGAAAAACTATATAGTAAAAGTATAAGAGGTTTTATAATAACTAAAATATACTAGGCTATACTTAAATATTAATAAGTATATATTTATAATTATAAAGGTAAAGTACCTAGGATTTATTATAAAAGCTAAAAAAGCTATTTACTTTAACCTAAAAAAGATTATAATTATTTAAGATTAAAAGTCCTTTTAAATAGTTTATAAGATATAAAGCTTCTTAAGCTTTATAAATTTTTATTAAGAGTTTATTAATAACTTTTTAAACCTTATAAGCCCTTTAACTAACCTTACTAAAAAGGCTACTAAGTTTTATTAGTTCTTAAAATATAAAAAGGTATTTTAAGCACTTAAAGCTGCCTTTATTTTATTTTTAATTCTTATATAATAGGATTTTAATTTAAAGATATAAGTAAAGGCTAACTCCTTTAAGGCTATAAGTAAATACCTTTTTTAATATAATTTAAAGGAAATATAAAAGCTAGTAGTATATTACTTAGTATAGCTAATAGCTATATAGTAAAATTATATAATTTATAATAAAGAGCTTTTTAATATTATTTTCTACTTAAAGGTATAATTAGCTAAGCTAAGGAGCATAGCTTAGCTATTTATAATCCTTATAAATTATAAGAACCTAGAGTATTTTATAACCCTTTAGAAGATATTTAAAAGATAAGTAAAATAAGTAGAAATATTATTCCTTTTTAATTACTACTTATACTATTACTTAGGTATATAAGCAGGTTAGCTAAATGCTTTATCTTAATAGGACTAAGATTAGAAAAAAGAAGAATAGCTAATAGGTTTTATATTTTGCTTAATTTAGGGGATATTTAAAATAGTTTAAGAGTTAAAAGCTAATATTATAAACCTAGTTAAAGTATAAATAATAGGCAAACTAAAGGAGGGTAATAACTAAAATAAGAATAACCTAAATAATTTAGATATGTTATGGTCTTGCTAGAATGCTACTGCAGAGCTAGTAACTTAAATAAGAATATTATTTATAGAGAAGAAGAGAAGGAAAAGATCTATTTAATTCTAGTAATCCTTTCTTTATAGTTATATATGTAACTAAGGCCTAAGCCGCTTGCATATTACTTATATAAAGCCCTCCGCTTTCCGGCTATATAAATCTAAGCTTTAAGCTTAAATCTATTATATAGCCCCCTTCTCGTCCCTAAGACGCCTTCTCTTAGGCCTGTTATTACTGTGTACATTGCCTTATTATGCCTTATACTGTTCTAGTGCTACTATATCTAAAAATCTTTCTAAGGGTTCCTATATTAGCTAAATATAACCTGCCTATTTAACTAATATGTCTTATTAATTACCCTATCCCTAGGCATTTCTTACTGCTACTATTTCCTTAACCTTATATTCTACTAAATCCGGATTATCTTTATAAAGCAAAAGTATTAGGCTTAGTCTAGAATCAGCTAGCTATTATAACAGTAATAGATTAGAAGCTGCCCTCTTAATAAGGTTTATATAGAAAACCAGATATATCCCCTATAGGATATCTAAATAAATAGTAAGCAGAGTTAGTATATCTAAGACCTTATATTTTGCCTTTACCTAGTTAAGTTTTTAGCTAGAATAGTTTATCTTTATATAACAAAGATTTAACCACATAAAATCCCCTATTTAGTAACGCTCTACTAGGCACTAGAAAACATTTGCTACATCCTGCTAATATTATTATGTAAAGTTAATCATAGCTTATGCTATTACTATCCCCTCCTGGATATATTCTAGGAATAATACAGCTCTTTCCTTAAGTAAGGTTAGGCTTTTAGTCTTATCTAATATACACTAAACTAGTTTAATATTAAAGCCCTTTAGTGCCTAGTTTATACTTATACTAGTTATTATAAAGATCTAGTTATTAAGCACTATTTAATATACTAGTAGATAGTTAGCCTAGTTATACTATAAAAAAGCAACAACTACTTATAAAACTACCTGCACCTTTTAATTTACTTATTTTATACTACTATTTATCTGTAAATAATAGGATATAAATAGTAGTTACTTAATACCTACCTAATTATAAAGCATAGTCTAAAAGCAACTAAGCTAATCTAAACCGTAATTAGAGATAATCTAGTAAGGAAATCTATAAAAACGCCACTAGTAATATTTAAACTATTCTGCATATACTTTAGCTATTATACTTATTATTACCTCTAGCTGCATAAACTTTAAGAGATAGTCCGTAATAACTATTAAAAAGCATAGCAATACCTTGTTATATACTAAAAGCTTTATTATAAAATCTATAGAGATTTATGACTAATAATGGTTTACAGCTGGTATAAGCTTTAATAAACCCTAATAAAGTTATTAGCTCTTATGCCTACTAAAGTAATAATAATTCTATATATATTATACTATATCCTTTAATATCCTATTTTAGTAGTAATCCTTATATAGCACTTAAAAGGTAATGTTTTGCCCTAAATAGCCTAATATAAGTAAGTTATAAACCTGCTATATAAGTAAGGTAGTAAGAGGCTTATAATAAGGTACCTAAAGCTATCCCTAAAATTATAGTACTCCTTATATATTTAAAGTATAGTCTGCTATTTATAACTAGGTTTCTACGGATATAGGAAACTTCTGCTCTACTATTAGTACTACTTTTAATTAAATTTAGTACAAACTATCCTTAGTAACCCCTTAGTCCTATAAATTTTAAAGCTATTTATTTTAAAATAAATTAAAGCCTAGTAAGAGGGAACTTAAAACCTCTAAATTAAAGCCTACTATTGTCTTTAAATTATTTAGGTTATCCTTATCCTAGTTACTACCCTCCTTTAGTTTGCCTATTATTTACATCCTAACTAGATTTATAGTATTAGCTCCTAACTCTTAAATTATCTTTAATGTTCCCTAAATTAAGTAAAATATATAACCTATTAGCCATCCTCCTTTTCTTTAATCTTAGTCCTATTAGGATAAAGTATCTAGATAACCTGCTTATATACCTAGGTAATAGCATAAGTAATAATTAAAAAGGGATAATATTTCTGCCTATTTTACTTGTTTTTTAGATATCTCTTAAAGGGCTGTAAAATACTTTAGATTTTTATAATTTATAAGGATTATAAATAGCTAGGCTATACTCCTTAGCTTAGCTAACTATGCCTTTAAGCAGGAAATAATACTAAAGAGCTCCTTATTATAAATTATATAATTCCGCTATATAGCTATTAGCCACGCTAAGTAGTATGCTACTAGCTTTTATACTCCCTTTAAATTGCATTAAGAGAGGCATCTGCTTATAGCCTTATTAAAGGAGTTAGCCTCTACTTATATTTTTAAGTTAGAATCCTATTATATAAGAATTAAAGATAAAATAAAGGCAGCTTTAAGCGCTTAAAATGCCTTTTTATATTCTAAGAACTAGTAAAACCTAGTAGCCTTCTTAGTAAGGTTAGTTAGAGGGCTTATAAGGTCTAAAAAGTTATTAATAAACTCCTAATAAAAATTTATAAAGCCTAAGAAGCTTTACACCCTATAGACTATTTAGAGGGACTTTTAATTCTAAATAGCTATAATCTTTTCTAGGTTAGAGCAGATAGCCTTTTTAGCTTTTATAATAAATTCTAGGTACTTTACCTTTATAACTATAAATACATACTTATTAATATCTAAGTATAGCCTAGTGCATTTTAATTATTATAAGACCTCTTATACTTTTACTATATAGTCTTTCTTAAAGCCCTTAATATAAATAAGAATATTATTTATATAGGCTATTATAAAGTCTTTTAATATATTCTCTAAGGCATTATTAATATATTATTAAAAAGTAATAAGTGCCCCTGCTAAACTAAAAGGGCAAACTAGCTACTTAAAGAGTCTAAATTACGTTTAAAATGCTATTAACTACTTATCCCCTTTAGTAATCTATAGCTTATAAAAGGCTATATAAATATTAAGCTTAGTAAAGTATCTTGCTTTAGCTAGGAAGTAAAGGGTTTCTTTAATTAAAAAAAAGGGGTACTTATCCTAGGCTATAACTTTATTTAATACCTAATAGTTTATATAAAATTACTAACCCTCTCCTGCCTTCTTAATAAATAAGACTAGAGCCCTAGCTAATAAAGAGCTAGCTTATATTTAACCTTTATTTATAAGATCTATAATTTACTTTTATATCTCTAAGAGTTACTTTTAAGGTATATTATATAAAGAAGCCTAGGGAAGCTTAGGGTTTATACTATTAGGGTTTTTTTATAGTTAAATGTAATAGTCTATAGTCCCTCTATATAGCAGTAATATATTTGCCTTTTCCTTATTAAATAGGTCTCTAAAATCCTAGAGCTTTTCTAGTAAATAGTCTAGAAGCGTTCTAACTAGGTCCGGTTTAGGTATAATAATATTAAGTATTATAGTTATATCTTATAAGTTAGTAGCTAGGAACTATATATCTTTTTCTTTTCTTACTACTACTTATTATGCTATCCTAGTATATATTAAGCCTAATACTATAATTATTAGAGTTACTACCTTTTTAGTAGATATTACTTACACCTAAAAGTTTCCTAATAAATAGACTATAAGCAACTCTTAGGCTGTATAAATTATAATATTATATTACTTTAACTATAGGATTCTTAAGATACATAACTAAGTAAGACCTAGGATTATATATACTAAGACTAGAAAACTCTAGCCATTTATATTAGTAGTAAACTAGGTAACTCTAGATATTATAGTTAAGCCTTAGTAGTAGCTATTCTAGCCTTGCTTTTTAATAAAAACAGCTATTTAAATTATTTAAGATTAGGCTAATAAGAACATAAAAAACCCTATACTTTGTATAAAAGATTTGCTTATAGTAATATAGCTATTATACCTACTATTTACTTATATATTAGTAAAGGCTATTTTATTAAATAAAACTAGTAATAAAAAAGGATTAGAGTTTATTTTCTTTTTTATCTATTTATATGCCTTTTATAGTAATTATAATAGCTGACTACTATTTTCTTCCCCCTTGTAAAGCCTTAAGCTTAAGAGCTATCTTTTTTTAAGTTATTTTTAACTTTAGACCTAACTTAGGGTATAATTATATTAACTATATATATATTAGTCTTTAGAGAATATATAGGGAGAAGGCAGTATACCTTTAATTAATATCTAGTGACTTTATAGTATAAGCACTATTTATTATTATATTATAATTATATCTGCTTTACTAAAACCTACTTAGCATATATCTTTTACTACTTAAAAGAGAATATAATGTTTATGCCTATTATTTCTATATTACCTTTCTTATTCTAGGATATAGCTAAAGGGAATCTAGTTATTATATAGTATTAAGCCTTTAAGTATTCTTTTATCTTATAAGATTTAAAATTAAGGGCAATACTTTATAACTTCTTTACTACCTAAAAGTAGTCTATATAAGAAATATTACATCTTATATAGCAGTTTTATATCTTTTTATTTAAAGCTATATATAGTTTAAATAATTTAATAGATTCTGCTTAATAGTATCCTTCTATTAAGACTAGCTTTTACTTAAAACAGACAAAAAAATTATTAAATTTCTCTCTAAATTATTATTTAATTTAATCTAGTTTAATAGCAGTATGCTCTGCCTAATAAGAATCTAGAAATAAGGTATTAAGATATATTAGGAACTCCTTTAAAGTATAATTAATAAATTCTCTTATTTTAAAGAAGGGTAAAACCTAAGCCTAAACCTAAGTTAATAAGTATTAATAAATAAAACATTATTTATCTTAATTATTCCTAATAAAAGCGCTATTTACCTTAAGTTTATAAGCTAAAAGGCGCCTTTATACTAGATATTTAATCCGGTTCCCCTTATAAGGGTTACTTATATTAATAGGCTTTCTCTTTAGTTTTGCCTCGATTAAGGCCACCTGCTGTCCACCTGCGCCTAAAGTGCCCGCATTAGTATTAAAAGATACAGCTAAAGTAGATGCTATTTATAGCTATTATTTTAGCTTAGTAATTTTACTTATTATATTCTTATTTGTTATTTCCTATACTGTTACTATACTTTAAAGGTATAGCAGCTCTTATATAGCGCTAGACTTAGCTAGGTTAGCTATAGTATTGTATTATATTATATCTATTATTATCCTATTTATTATAAGTATAACCTTTATATTATATTTATTAAGGTTTCTAGGGTAAATAATAAAAGAATAAATAATATATATTATAGTCTTGCTAGAATGCTACTGTAAAGCTAGTAACTTATATAAGAATATTATTTATAAAAAAAAAGAAAAGGAAAAGATCTATTTAATTCTAGTAACCCTTTCTTTATAATTATATATGCGACTAGGGCCTAAGCTGCTTGTGTATTGCTTATATAAAGCCCTCCGCTTTCCGGCTGTGTAGATCCGAGCTTTGAGCTCGAATCCATCATAAGATATAATAATAGGCTTTAGTTTAGGCAAACTAGAGGAAAGTAGTAATTAAAATAAGGATAATTTAAATAATTTAAATATAATAGTAGGCTTTAGTTTAGAGGTTTTAAGTCCTTTCTTACTAGGCTTTAATTTATTTTAAGATAAATAGCTTTAGGATTTATAAAACTAAGGGGTTACTAAAAATAGTTTATACTAAATTTAACTAGAAATAGTACTAATAGTAAAGTAAAAGTTTCCTATATTTATAAAAACCTAGTTATAAATAGTAAACTATACTTTAAATATATAAAAAGTATTATAATTTTAGGGATAGCTTTAAATACCTTATTATAAGCCTCTTATTACCTTACTTATATAGTAGGTTTATAACTTACTTATATTAGACTACTTAGGGTAAAATATTACTTTTTAAGCACTATATAGGAATTACTACTAAAATAAAATATTAAAAAATATAGTATAATATATATAAAACTATTATTACTTTAGTAGGTATAAGAGCTAATAACTTTATTAGGCTTTATTAAAGCCTATACTAGCTATAAACTATTACTAGTCATAAATCTTAGTAGATTTTATAATAAAACTTTTAATATATAATAAGGTACTACTATACTTTTTAATAGTTATTATAAACTATCTCTTAAAGTATATATAACTAAAGGTAATAATAAGTATAATAGCTAAAGTATATATAAAATAGTTTAAATATTACTAGTAGTATTTCTATAGATTTCCCTATTAGATTATTTTTAACTATAGTTTAAATTAGTTTAGTTATTTTTAAACTATACTTTATAAATAAGTAGGTATTAAGTAATTATTATTTATATTTTATTATTCTTAAATAAATAATAATATAAAATAAGTAAACTAAAAGGTATAAGTAGTTTTATAAGTAATTATTACCTTTTTATAGTATAACTAAGCTAACTATTTACTAGCTTATTAAATAGCGATTAATAACTAAATCTTTATAGTAACTAGTATAAGTATAAACCAGGCACTAAAGGGCTTTAATATTAAATTAGTTTAGTATATACTAAATAAAACTAAAAGCCTAATCTTACTTGAGAGAAAAGCTATATTATTCTTAAAATATATCTAAAAGGGGATAATAATAGTATAAGCTATAATTAATTTTATATAATAATATTAGTAGGATATAATAAATATTTCCTAGTATTTAGCAGAATATTACTAAATAGGGGATTTTATATAGTTAAATCTTTATTATATAAAGATAAACCATTCTAGCTAAAAACTTAACTAAATAAAGGCAAAATATAAGGTCTTAAAAATACTAACTTTACTTATTATTTATTTAGATATTCTATAGGGAATATACCTGGTTTTTTATATAAATCTTATTAAAAGAGTAGCTACTAATCTATTCTTATTATAATACCTAGCTAATTTTAGACTAGGCCTAATACTCTTACTTTATAAGAATAATCTAGATTTAATAGAATATAAGATTAAGGAAATAGTAGTAGTAAGAAATGCTTAGGGTTAGGGTAACTAATAGAATATATTAGTAAAGTAGGCAGGATATATTTAGCTATGTGATGGATTCGAGCTTAAAGCTCGGATCTACACAGCCGGAGAGCGGACGGCTTTATATAAGCAATACACAAGCAGCTTAGGCCTTAGTTATATATATAATTATAAAGATAGGGTTACTAGAAGTAAATAAATCTTTTCCTTTTTTTTCTCTTTATAAATAATATTTTTATTTAAGTTACTAGCTTTATAGTTATATTTTAGTAAGATTATAATATATATTATTTATCCTTTTATTATTTACTGTTATGGTCTCGCTAGGATGCAACTGCAGAGCTAGTAACTTGAATAAGAATATTATTTATAAAGAAGAAAAGAAGGAAAAGATCTATCTAATTCTAGTAACCCTTCCTTTATAGTTATATATACAACTAGGGCCTAAGCCGCTTATGTATTACTTACGTAAAGCCCTCTGCTTTCTAGCTATATAGATCTAAGCTTTAAGCTTAAATCCATTATATAGCCCCCTTCTTACCCCTAAGATGCCTCCTCTTAGGCCTGTTATTGCTATGTATATTACCTTATTATACCTTATACCGTACCAGAAGACTGTTGGTGGATACGACGCGGTATTACGCCTAAAACAAAAAAGAAGCACAGAATCAGATTCCTTATTATTAATTACCCCCCCTAGTAATAGCGCATTACATAAGGGAAGTAAGCAGTATAAGGGATATAATAATTAATAAATTTTCACGTGGATCCGTAACTAACAAAGAATAAGGCACTACCTAGGAAGAAATATAATATTAAGAAAAGAATTCTAAAGTAATAATAGTATAGAAAAAACTAAAGAATAAAATAAAATTACTAAAGGAATTAATAATAAAAGTTATTCTAAAGATAAAAATAATAGAAGTATAGGCTTTTATTAGAACTTTTATATAAATTACTATAAATACAGAAGGGGAGATAGCCTAAGCAAGAACTAATATAGGAGGCCTATAGGCCTTAATTATAAAAGCAGTTAGTAGTAAAGTAAAAACCACAGTTAAGAAGGCAGTTAAGAAGGCAATAAAGGCTGTTCCTAGGACTAAATTAGTAGTTAGGGGGACTTAGGTAAATATTATAGCTTATAGAGTTATAGGGCAGAATATGATAATACCTTTAGCCTAAACGGAGGGTATAGCAATACTAGCCTGTTATTACTAGGAAGCACTAGTAAAAGAAAGCATTATTAGCAAGGCAGTTAGGAACAGATTGCTAGGAGAGATTATAAAGGCAGTAAATAGCACTATTAATATAAAGAAGGCAGTAGTAATATACTAATTATAAAGTAAAGATATAGTTATTATATTTATAAAAGCAGGGAGGAAATAGAAGGAAAACACAGCCTAAGTAGGAGTTACCTTTAGACCTAAGGTAGAAGTAAATAGGAAGATGTTTAGTGTAATTATTAAGGGATTCCTAATATAATTAATAAACTATATTACGATTAAGGATATAAGGAAGAACATTAAAAAGGAAAATGGATTAAATATAGCAAAGATAATGGTATGGAAGCTAAGAGGAACAGCAACAAGGGCACTATTAGTAGTTAGTATTAAGGGCACTAAGGCAGTAAACCAACTATACTATAGGGAAATAGTATACTAAGTAGAGATTTTTAACGCTAAGCTATATAACAAGATAATCTACCTAAAGCAATATTATAACTACTATAAGATTAGATATATTACTAGATACTATAAGGAGGAAGCAAGATGTAGCAGATATGCTGCCAGAAAACACCCTAAGGGAGAGAGGACTTGCCTAATATTAATAAGCAAGGTATAGGAGAAATACCTAAATTATACAGAGGTATATCTAGTATAGTCTTAACTATACTTAATAAGTAATAAGAGATAGTAATAGGCTAGGGAGGCTTATGCTATAAGGCCACTGTTCTTTTGCAACTATTGGTCAGAGGTTGCAACGGCTACTATAGGCAAGGGTTATTAGGGAGAAGAAACCAGGGAACTAATAGAGAGGTAGCTAAGAGGAAGGAGCATATAACTAAGGGGCCCTTCTATAAGACAAACCTATAAGCTAAGATTAAGATAACAGAGACTAGCAGAGAAAGGCATAATGCTAGCCTTTTTACAACTAACTAAAGGGCTAAACAATACTAGAGCCAGCCTAACCAGGGTGCTCTAAAGCATATAATAGAGTATATAATTAAGGTTATATACTGGAATATATAGAAGAAAAGCAATCTAGTATATCTGGCGTTAGGGTATGACGTTAGCCCTAAGGTAATAGCTATTTAGGAACTAGGAGGCTATAACAGTATACTACTAAATCTATCTTAAGGATACTATATATTAGTAATATATAGCAGAAGAACAGTGATTTATATATACTAGAAGGTTAAGACAGGACTTTAGACTATAAGGAGGGGGGAGGATTAATATAGTATTAAGCTATATAAAGTAGAAATATATAATATTTATTCCCTAGCTTATGAAAGGGAGTGGTAGATGCCTTTATAACACTTTGCTAATACCTAGGCAAAGGGCTGGAGTGTGTTTGTAGGGGACTTTAACTAATATTACCCCTTATGGGACAGATTTGGCTAAATATCTCTAGGGCATAATAAGATGTTGGAATTTATAACAAGGTAGCAACTCGGCCTAGCTATGCCGTTTAGGGAAGTAATAAGGAGAGAATATAGTAGCAGGGATAGCACTATTAACTATACGTAAACCACCTACGACGTTAGTGTTAAATTTATTAGGCTAGTAGAAATCGCCAGATCTGACCATATGCCCTAGCTTATTAGCATTAGAATAAATAAGGAATTAAGCAATAGCCTAGGGTTAGTCCAGGGTTAGAGGATAGCAGATGAGAACCTTATTATAGCAGAGGCTTTAAACAGGCTTAGAAAGAAGGGGTTAGAGCTTCTGCTATATAACCAGCAAGAAATTAATAACTATGTGTAATAGCTTACTTAATAGCTTATGGAGATAGCTAATATAGTAGCACTTAAGCAACCTTAAGAGCACAGTAAACTATAGCCTTAGTGGAATAAAAGGGTAAGGGACATAATAGTAAAGGCAAGATGTACTAATAGGTAGTAGCAGTAATAACGGATATAGGAAGCATGGCAGGCCTTAATAGAAGCTATAAAAAAACAGGATCATATTATCTTAAAGAAGAAGAGAAGTAGCTGGCAATAGGCAGTTAGTAAGTTATCTAGGTCTAAAGGGAGTCTTTAGACCCTAGAGCATTAAGCTTAGCTATAGAGTGGACTTCCTCCTAAAAGGTAACAGGTCCTACTATTAACCCGGCTAGGAGATAATAGTAAAGAGGAGATAGTAGAGGTTATATATAAGGGTAAGGCAAGGGTATTTACAAAGAGGTTCTTCCCTCTATCCATGGCTAGGGCTTTAGGTCTAGAGGCAGAGAAGGGGATAAGATACTATAATAATAATTAGGCAGTTCTTATGTTTATAGAGGAGGAAATTAAAGAGGTTATAAAGAATATAGCAAGTTAGAAAGCCCTAAGACTAGACAAGCTGCTAACAGGTTTCCTTAAGCTATATAAAGCAGCCCTAATATTGTATTTAACACGCCTTATAAATGCTTACTATGGTTTAGGATATCATCTGGCCTCCTTCTAATAAGCAAAGGTAGTAGTTCTATACAAACCTAGGAAGTCCCTTAAGGAGTTAGGCAGACCGGGGGGGTGGAGGCTGATATCACTATTAAACATAATAAGTAAAGTAATTAAGGGAGCTATTATAAGAAGAATTACTATTACAGCAGAGGAAGGCTATATACTACTAAACATACAAATAAGCAACAGGGCTGGCAGATTAATAGAAATAGCACTAAGCATGCTAAAAAAGGTCATGAGAATAGCGTGGTATTACTAGGGAATAGTATTATTACTATAGCTAGATATTACTAGGGCGTTCAACACTATTAGCCATAAATAATTAATCCGCACTATAAAGGAGTTAGGACTACTAGGGTAAATGGCCAGATAGGCACAGGGCTTTATATTAAAAAGGAGAGCATAATTAGCGTTTAACGGACGTATTACTAAGGAAATCTAAGTCACTATAGGGGTTCTGCAAGGGTTACTAGCGTCTCCTATCCTCTTCCTGCTTTATATTATACTACTATATTAAAGACTAGCAGCAGCAGAATTAACATTAACATTAGGGTTCTTAGATAATATAAATATTATAGTATATAGAAAAACAGCAGAGGAGACAAAAGTATAACTAAAAAGAGCCTAGAAAATATATAAAGAGTAGTTAAAGGAGTACAGGCTAAGGTTTAACCTAGGGAAGAGCAAGCTAATACATTTTATAAGGAAGAGGCAGGCGATTATAACAACAATTTGACTTAGAAGAGCAATAATATAACCGACATAATTAACGCAATTCCTAGGGGTTTAGATTTACCAGAAGCTTTATTAGTTAACCTATATAGAGAAGGTAAATACTAAATTGTCATAGTAGAAGTTAGCACTTATAGCACTGGCTATATCTACGTAGGGATGCCGACTAGAGTGTGCAAGATCCCTTTATATATAGGTAATAAAAAGCATAATAGCCTATAGAGCTAGGATATACTATACCTATAGTGAGCCAGAAGGGGTAGCATAGGGGGTAGTAAAGGCATTTATAAGGGAACAGAATAAATGCTTAAAGCGGGTTATAGGGGCATATAAGGCAACACTAGTAACACTCTTAGAGACAGAAGTAGCAGTACTGCTAGTAGATCTGTACCTTAATTATATTAAATAATAATTCTACTAAAGACTTAAGGATAGTAGCATAGGCAAGAAGATACAGCAGGCCTGTAATTTAATAGTATTATAGCTATAATGCTAAGGAAGGGGCCGCTAATGTAATTACTATAAGGCGTTTCCTAATGCCCCCCCCCCCCTCCCTAGCAGCCTTATAGCTAGACAGGAATTAAAGAGGGAGTGGGAAAAACGGTAAATCTAGCAAAGGCATAAGGCTTAAGTAAGAAGAGGACGGGCAAAAGTAATAGTAATAAATAAGGAACCTAACTTTAAGAGCATAAAAAAGATAGCAAAGCTCTATAATAGCCTGCTTAAGCATAAATCTACAGCCCTAGTTTAGCTTTAAACAGAAAAAATAAGGCTAAATACCTTCCTTTATAACAGACAGGTGCCTAAGGTAACTTTACTAATATATTAATACTAGGGAGGAGATAAGGATATTTACTACCTTATTCTGTTATGCCTAGAATATAACTATTTAAAACTAATTCTAACAGTGCTTATAATAAGAGATCTATAGGAACTTAGGGTGGCGCTTAATAACAAGAAGCTAGCACTAAATATTATAAAGTAAGTGCTTTTAACTAGGCGACTTTAGTAGTATAGGTTGGCGGAGGAGCTTAGTAAGGCGTAGTAGATACATAATAATAAGGCTAAGAAAGGGACTAGAGGCAACAAAAACAACAGGATAGAGGAGAAAGAGCCGGACTAGGAGGGGAGGTGCTTATAGGGGGTTTTTACTAACATACTAACCTTTTATATAAAGCATAACTATACTTTTATTATTGTCTGTAGTTCTGGGGAACTAGCAGATATCTTATACTAATAGTTAGAAATAATAAAGACTCTATACTAGAGGCTTAGCAGGAGCTATATAGAAGAATATAGGTTTTCTCCCTATCTTAAGGTTTTTCCTATATTAAGAAGTTAGTTGATGGACTAGTTAGTGGCTCTAGCTACCTAGCGTATATGAATAATAATATACCTTATACCGTTCTAGTGCTACTATATTTAAAAAACTTTTTAAGGGTTCTTATATTAGCTAAATATAACCTGCCTATTTAACTAATATATCCTATTAATTACCCTGTCCTTAGGCATTTCTTACTACTACTATTTCCTTAACCTTATATTTTACTAAGTCCGGATTATTTTTATATAGCAGGAGTGTTAGGCCTGGTCTAGAATTAGCTATTTATTATAATAGTAGCAGATTAAAAGCTGCCCTTTTAATAAGATTTATATAAAAAACCAGGTATATTCTCTATAGAATATTTAAATAAATAGTAAGTAGAGTTAGTATATCTAAGACCTTATATTTTGCCTTTACCTAGTTAAGTTTTCAGCTAGGATGGTTTATCTTTATATAATAGAGATTTAACTATATAAAATCCCCTATTTAGTAATGCTTTACTAGGCACTAGGAAACGTTTACTATATCCTACTAATGTTATTATGTAAAGTTAATTATGGCTTATATTATTACTATTCCCTCCTAGATGTATTTTAGGAATAATATAGCTCTTCTCTTAGATAAAGTTAGGCTTTTAGTCTTATTTAATATATACTAGACTAGTTTAATATTAAAGCACTTTAGCACCTAGTTTATACTTATACTAGTTACTATAGAGATCTAGTTATTAAGCGCTATTTAACATACTAATAAATAGTTAGCCTAGTTATGCTATAAGAAAGTAATAACTACTTATAAAACCGCCTATACCTTTTAATTTACCTGTTCTATACTATTATCTGTCTGTAAATAATAGGATGTAAATAGTAGTTACTTAATACTTACTTAATTATAAAGTATAGTTTAAAAGCAACTAAGCTAATCCAAACTATAATTAGAAATAATCTAGTAAGGAAATCCATAGAAATACTACTAGTAATATTTAAACCGTTCTGCATATACTTTAGCTACTATACTTATTATTACCTTTAGCTATACATACTTTAAGAGATAGTCCGTAATAACTATTAGGAAGCATAGTAATACCTTATTATATGCTAGAAGCTTTATTATAAAATCTATAGAGATTTATAACTAATAATAGTCTATAGCTAGTATAAGCTTTAATAAACCTTAATAAAGTTATTAGCTCTTATGCCTACTAAAGTAATAATAGTTTTATATATACTATACTATATTCTTTAATATCCTATTCTAGTAGTAATCCCTATATAGCACCTAAAAGGTAGTGTTTTGCCCTAAATAGCCTAATATAAGCAAGTTATAAACCTACTATATAAGTAAGGTAGTAAGAGGCTTATAATAAGGTACCTAAAGCTATTCCTGAAATTATAGTACTCCTTATATATTTAAAGTATAGTCCGTTATTTATAACTAGGTTTTTATAAATATAAGAAACTTTTGCTTTACTATTAGTACTACTCTTAGTTAGATTTAGTATAAACTGTCCTTAGTAACCCCTTAGTCCTATAAATTCTAAAGCTATCTATCTTAAAATAAATTAAAGCCTAGTAAAAGAGAACTTAAAACCTCTAGATTAAAGCCTGCTATTATCTTTAAATTATCTAGGTCATTCTTATTCTAGTTATTACCCTTCTCTAGTTTGCCTATTATTTACACCCTAACTGGGTTTATAGTATTAGCTCCTAACTCTTAGACTATTTCTAATATTCTCTAAATTAGGTAAAATATATAACCTACTAGCTATCCTTCTTTTTTCTAATCTTAATTCTATTAGAATAAAATATCTAAATAACCTGCTTATATACATAGGTAATAGTATAAGTAATAGTTAAAAAGGGATAATATTTCTACTTATTTTACTTATTTTTTAAATATCTCCTAGGGGGCTATAAAATACTTTAGATTCTTATAATTTATAAGAATTATAAACAGCTAGGCTATACTCCTTAGCTTAGCTAACTATGCCTTTAGGCAGGAAATAATACTAAAGAGCTCCTTATTATAAATTATATAATTCTACTATATAGCTATTAGCTGCGCTAAGTAATATACTACTAGCCTTTATATTCCCTTTAAATTGTATTAAAAAAAGCATCTACCTATAGTCTTATTAAAAGAGTTAGCCTTTACTTGTATTTTTAAGTTAGGATCCTATTATATAAGAATTAAAAACAAAATAAAGGCGGCTTTAAGCGCCTAGAATGCCTTTTTATATTCTAGGAACTAGTAAAACCTAGCAGCCTTCTTAGTAAGGTTAGTTAAAGGGCTTATAAGGTTTAAGAAGTTATTAATAAACTCCTAATAAAAATTTATAAAGCCTAAAAAGCTTTATACCCTATAGACTATTTAGGGGGACTTTTAATTCTAAATAGTTATAATCTTTTTTAGATTAAGGTAAATAGCCTTTCTAGCTTTTATAATAAATCCTAGGTACTTTATCTCTATAACTATAAATACATACTTATTAATATTTAAGTATAGCCTAGTACATTTTAGTTATTATAAAACCTCCTATACTTTTATTATATAGTCTTTCTTAGAGCCCTTAGTATAAATAAGGATATTATTTAGATAAGCTATTATAAAGTCTCTTAATATATTCCCTAAGGTATTATTAATATATTATTCAAAAGTAGTAAGCACCCCTACTAAACTAAAAGGGCAAACTAGCTACTTAAAGAGTCTAAATTACATTTAAAACGCTATTAACTACTTATCCCCTTTAGTAACCTATAGCTTATAAAAGGCTATATAGACATTAAGCTTAGTAAAGTATCTTACTCTAGCTAAAGAGTAAAGGGTCTTTTTAATTAAAAAAAGGGAATACTTATTTTAAGCTATAACTTTATTTAATGCCTAATAGTTTACATAAAATTACTAACCCCCTCTTGCCTTCTTAATAAGTAAGACTAAAGCCCTAGCTAATAAAAAGCTAGCTTATATCTAACCTTTATTTATAAGATTTATAATTTGCTTTTATATCTCTAAGAGTTACTCCTGAGGCATATTATATAAAAAAGCCTAAGAAAGCTTAGAGTTTATACTATTAGGGTTTTTTTATAGTTAAATATAATAGTCTATAGTCCCTTTATATAGTAGTAATATATTTACCTTTTTCTTATTAAATAGGTCTTTAAAATCCTAAAGCTCTTCTAGTAAGCAGTTTAAAAGCATTCTAACTAGGTCTGGTTTAGGTATAGTAATATTAAGTATTATAGTTATATCTTATAAATTAGTTGCTAAAAACTATATATCTTTTTCTTTTCTTACTACTACTTATTATACTATTTTAGTATATACTAAGCCTAATACTATAATTATTAGAGGAAGGGAAAAAAAAAAAAACAATAAGACAAAAACACCGCGGATACGACGCGGTATTACGCCTAAAACGGAAAAGAAGCACAGAATTAGATTTCTTATTATTAATTACCTCCCTTAGTAATAGCATATTATATAAGGAAAGTAAGTAATATAAGGGGTATAATAATTAACAAATTTTTATGTAAATCTATAACTAATAAAGGATAAAGCACTACTTAGAAAGAAATATAATATTAAGGAGAGAATCCTAAAGTAATAATAGCATAAGAAAAACTAAAGAATAAAATAAAATTACTAAAGAAATTAATAATAAAAGTTATTTTAAAAATAAAAATAATAAAAGTATAGGCTTTTATTAAAACTATTATATAAATTGCTATAAATATAGGAAGAAAGATAGCTTAAATAAGAACTAGTATAAAAGGCCTATAAGCTTTAATTATAAAAGCAGTTAATAGTAAGGTAGAAACTATAGTTAAAAAGGTAGTTAAGAAGGTAATAAAGGCTATTCCTAGGACTAAATTAGTAGTTAAGGGGACTTAGGTAATTATTATAGCTTATAGAGCTATAGGGCAGAATATAATAATCCCTTTAGCCTAAACAGAGGGTATAGCAATACTAGCCTACTATTACTAGAAAGTAATAGTAAAGGAAAACACTATTAGTAAGGTAGTTAGAAATAGATTACTAGGGGAGATTATAAAGGTAGTAAACAGTGCTATTAGTATAAAGGAGGCAGTAATAGTATACTAACTATAGAGTAGAGATATAGTTATTATGTTTACTAAAGCAGGGAGGAAATAAAAGGAAAACACGGCCTAGGTAAGAATTGCCTTTAGACCTAAGGCAGAAGTAAATAAGAAGATATTTAGTATAATTATTAAGGGATTTCTAATACGATTAACAAACTATATTATAACTAAAAATATAAGAAAGAACATTAAAAAAAAGAATGGTTTAAATATAATAAAGATAATAGTATAAAAGCTAAAGGGAATAATAACAAGGGCACTACTAGTAGTTAGTATTAAGGGCACTAAGGCAGTAAACCGCTTATACTATAAGAGAATAGTATACTAAGCAGAGATTTTTAATGCTAAGCTATATAATAAGATAATCCACCTAAAGCAATATTATAACTACTATAAGATTAGACATATTATTAGGTACTATAAGGAGAAAGTAAGATATAGTAGGTATACTACTATAAAATACCCTAAGGAAAAAAGGACTTGCCTAATATTAACAGGCAAGGTATAAGAGAGATACCTAAATTATATAAAGGCATATTTAGTATAGTCTTAGCTATACTTAGTAAGTAATAATAAATAGTAGTAGGCTAGGAAGGCTTATGCTATAAGGCTGCTGTTCTTTTATGGCCATTAGTTAGAGGTTGTAACAGCTACTATAAGTAAGGGTTATTATAAAGAAAAGACTAGGGAACTAATAAAAAGGCAGCTAAAAGAAAGAAGCATATAACTAAGGGGCCTTTTTATAAGATAAACCTATAAGCTATAATTAGGACAATAAAGACCGGCAGAGAAAGGTATAATACTAGCCTTTTTATAACCAACTAAAGGGCAAAATAATACCAGAGCTAGCCTAACCAGGGTACTCTAAAGCATATAATAAAGTATATAATTAAGGTTATATACTAGAATATACAGAAGAAAAGCAATTTAATACATTTAGTATTAGGGCATAGCATTAGCCCTAAGGTAATAGCCATTTAAAAACCAGGAGGTTATAATAATATACTACTAAATCTATCTTAAGGGCACTATATATTAGTAATATATAGCAAAAAAATAGTAATTTATATATATTAAAAGGTTAAGACAGGACTTTAAACTATAGAAAGAGGGGAGAATTAATATAGTATTAAGCTATGTAAAGTAGAGGTATATAATATTTATTCCCTAGCTTATAAAAGGGAGTAGTAAATGCCTTTATAACACTTTACTAATACCTAGGCGAAGGGCTAGAGTGTGTTTATAAGGGACTTTAACTAATACTATCCCTTATAGGACAGATTTAGCTAAACCTCTTAGGGGCATAATAAGATATTAAAATTTATAATAAGGTAGTAACTCAGCCTAGCTATGCTATTTAAGGAAGTAATAAGAAGAGAATATAGCAGTAGGGACAGCATTATTAACTATATATAAACCACTTATAATGTTAGTATTAAATTTATTAAGCTAGTAGAAATCGCCAGATCTGACTATATACCTTAGCTTATTAGTATTAGGATAAGCAAGGAATTAAGTAACAGCCTAGGGTTAGTCCGGGGTTAGAGAATAGCAGATAAGAACCTTATTATAGTAAAGGCTTTAAACAGGCTTAGAAAAAAGGGGTTAAAGCTCCTGCTATATAACTAGTAGGAAATTAATAACTATGCGCAATAGCTTACCTAATAGCTTATAAAAATAGCTAATATAGTAGCACCTAAACAACCTTAAGGGCATACTAAATTACAGCCTTAGTAGAATAAAAGGGTAAAGAATATAATAGTAAAGGTAAGATGTATTAATAAGTAGTAGTAGTAACAACAGATATAGGAATTATAGCAGGCCTTAATAAAAGCTATAGAAAAACAGAATTATGTTATCTTAGAGGAAAAGAGAAGTAGTTAGTAATAGGCAGTTAATAAGTTATTTAGGTTTAAAGGGAGCCTCTAGACCCTAGAGCACTAGGCCTGGCTATAAAGTGGACTTTTTCCTAAAATGTAACAGGTTTTACTACTAACTTGGCTAGGAGATAATAATAGAGAGGAGATAGTAGAGGTTATATATAAGGGTAAGGCAAAGGCATTTACAGAGAGGTTCTTTCCTTTATTTATAGCTAGGGCTTTAAGTTTAGAGATAGAGGTAGAGACAAAATACTATAGTAATAATTAGGTAGTTTTTATGTTTATAAAAGAGGAAATTAAAGAAGTTATAAAGAATATAGTAAGTTAGAAAGCCCTAGGGCTGGATAAGCTGCTAACGGGTTTCCTTAAGCTATATAAAGCAGCCTTAATATTATGTTGTTAAGC
>AFQZ01000325.1:0-47931 GCA_000222935.2 Aciculosporium take MAFF-241224
ATTTAAGTAGTATAAGAGCTATATATTTAAGTAGTATATTAATAGTAACCCTATTTAATAATATAGTATTTAAGAGCTTAAAGTAAGCTTATAGTAAGAAAACCTCACTAGCTATATATTTATAAATACAGTTTATATAAATATATAGTAATTTAGTAGTAAGACTAATAATAATTAGAAAATAAAGTATTATTAAATATACTAAAGAGCTATTAAGTAAACCTATTATAATAGTAATCTAAAAAGCATAGAAATAAGATCTATTATATAAAACATAAATAGTACTACTTAGTAGTAGTAATATAATAGTTAAAAAGCACTAAGTAATTAATAAAAATAGTTTATTATATTTTAATATAAGGGTATATATACTAGTAGGGATATATATAGAAATTCTAATGCTTACTTATAATAATCTTATAATAGAATACTAGAGTATAAGTAAGATAATTTATAAAGTAGCTAAATAGTATTACTAGCTAAAATTATAAAAAAATATAAAAAACTATATAAGCTTATATTTAAACTATTAAGTTAATAAGCTTAGGTTATACTAATCTTATAATAAGTTAGCTATACTACTAATCCTTAGTAAACCCTTTTAAGAGCTTTTTATAGACTTTATTACTAGCCTTCCCCTAATAAAATAAGCTAGTAAAAAGAAGCATAATATAATTCTTATTATTATAAATCAATTCTTAAAATATATGCTATATATAGCTATATTTATAAGAATAATAAGTAGTAATCGTACTACTATTGTTGGAATCGCTCGTCTTAAGGATGGAAGGGATACACAATAGTAACCGGGAATTATGGGTTATACGCACGATGCGCATGCCCTAATTAGCTGGATTACTATATCATATAACCTAGGGCAGTACTGTGGCTATAACACTATACTTCTGCATTGTCCCCCTCTTTTCCCTTTAGAGAATTATAAGAATATAGACATCAGACCTTTATTACCCCCCCGTTATTACTGCAGTAATCACACCCTGTAAAACCAGCACTAATTAGTGGTTATTATAACTACAGATTAGCCAGGAATTAACAGAAGAGACGAACTTTTAATATAACGCACTTATTCACTTAATTACGCAGAATCCATTATTTGTGCTACCTAAAAGCAACTTTTTCTATTATTATTAACTTTTGCTACTTATTTACAATTATTAAGAAAGTTTCTTTATAGAATTTACCCCTTATTATCAACTTGCTACTAGTCTATAATTAAAGTATCTTCTTTACTGTCTATTACAGAGAAAACACTAAAAATTGCTTTAACTTCCACTACTAGAGCTGATTAACCCATCTAAGACTCCCTTCCTGTAAAACTCTAAAAGTATTCTAACTACTTTACAGAGAAATAAGCCGAAGCTAATAAATAAATTTACCCTAAAAAAGCTATAACTTCTAAACTCTATAACAAATTTGCCTACTATATTGACTAGTACGAATCTAGTAACCAGCAAGGTACTAGGTTTCTGTTCACATACTAAGAAGACTTTAAAGGATAGAATGCTGATATTTTTAAGAAGATTACCCCTAAGGTCTAATAAGTACTTCAAGATATTCTTTAAGATTAAGGAATTAACACGCAGGAAGGATCGCAAAGACCAATTAACTATATACTCGCTAATTTAGTCAGTATAGATAATTCTATCTTCTTTTCTAATAAAAAGCTTCTAACAGGAAATAATACTATTAACACGTTAATATTAATGATAACCTTACCTCCCCCTAACCCTCCTAACCCTCCTACTAAAGAAACAATAATAGAAATAATAATCCCCTTTCCCCTAGAATAACAAACTATATTAAAGGAAATTACCAATATAGACCAAAAAGCCTTAAACTCCTTTGCTAGAGCTTATAATAAGGAAAACAAGTATTCTAGAGCACTTTTCGACTTTATGTATTCTAAAGTCCTAATCTTTAAGGATATCTGTATAGTATAAGGAATTTTGCCTAAGTTATACCTATTTGCACTATTAATAATGCTTATAGGCAATGCCTATAAGTATTACCTTAAGAAATTTAATGGAAGACTTATTTTATTTAATATAATAACTAAGCAGATAAAGGAAAACTTTAAGACTAAAGAAAATCAAAAATTCTACTAAATATGATTTTAAGAGATAAAGTTTCATTGCATCACAGCCGAAAATCTAATGAAGACTAAACTTAAATGTTTGGAATTAATAATTTAACAGCTCTTAGACTTATTTAATAGTCTTTACCCCCCCTTTAAGAAAGATATAATCCTTAGGCACTAACTGGAAATATCTGTTTAAGATAGCCCTGAATTTAACTAGATAACCTACGTCTAAACCAATACCTATAAAGGCGTAGTTAGTAATATTCGCCGCTACCTTATAACGAAAGATATGATAGAACCTGTTTTAAAATCATCCATAAGCTAATAAATTGTAAGAAAAAGCAAGTATTAACCTCAAAACACTACCCTAAGCACTAACATGGTCTTGTTTACCGACTGACGATATTTATAAGCTTTCTGACCCTAAAATAAAGCTAGATCCAAGAAATGCTTTATCTGTTATAAAGAAGGATGTTAGTTAACTAACTATTCTATCTCTAAACAAAAGAAAGTAAAAGAAACTTAGTAGAGCAACTAAAGGTATAAATCCCCTCCTTCTGAACGCTAATTTCACGTATTCTTATAAGTATTTAAAGGTAAAGACAAAGAGTTATTACCCCTGGACAGCAGGGATAAGGATAAATACAAAAAAGCTGCTTAGAATATAGCATTTATTGCCTCTAAAGAAGAAAAAGCATAAAGCAATAGAGAAGCACAAGAAACCCTCACGTTTATGACTTTCTTTATACAAGCACCTAATCCCCCTCTCTTTTCTGCCTTAACCGTGAATTTCCTGCAAGATAACGCCTTTAAACACGCATTATTTATTAAAGACTCTTACGACTGCAATACTAATGAAACTACACAAAAGCAGGTATTTCTTATGGATTTATAATATACTGCGGAAACGTTTTACAGTATCCTTCTAGATACTAGAGCAGCCGGAATTTTAACTACTGGCTAAGGTTAAGTTAAAGCCTTAATACGCCTTATAACAGACCTTACGATTAAGCCTTCTTCTAACCAGAGAACCATCAACTTTAGTGCCAGAAGTGCGACCTTAAATAGCATTTTAAAGCTTCTTATGATCTTTAGTACGATTTCTTTTTACGTTCTTAATAGTGCCATGCCTTTCTTATATTTTATTACAAATATAGATAAAATAGGTGTTAAGCTTGATAATCTTAAGAACCTCCTTATCTAAGGAGAAAAAAAAGTACCTATTATTAGAAAATAAGGATATTCTTAGTGGACAATTAGTTCCCAAGAACCTGCCGTCTTTATGCTCTTAAAAGCAGAAATTTACTAACTTTATTGTCGATTTAGCCACCCTTTAATCAACCAACTACACAACCTTCTCGCTAAGGCCGGTAAAGATTTTAATAAAGCTAACATAGGAAAAATCACACACGCCTATTACTAATGTTAGATAAACGCTAAGGCTTTAAGTAGATTTAAGTTTACTCTTAAAGACAATCTTAAATTTAACTATAAGGTCCTTATTAATATTATGCAAATTAATAAAAAGCCTGTTCTCTATGTTATTAACTTAGTAACTTCATTTTAAGCCGCTTGCTTTCTTGGACCCTAATAATAGAAAGCTTGAGATATCTAGAACGCCCTTAAGGAATGTTAGATTAATATATATCTTAGTCCCCTAGACTGGATAGTTTACAATGCTAGAAGAAACTTCGCTTCTAGTGAATTCAGGCATTTAGCTTAACTATTATTAAATAATATTAATAAAGTCCCTGTTAAAGCATATAATAGCATTAGAAAACTTAAGCAATATCACGCCCCTCTTTAAAGAGCATATAATATTATTAAGACTAAAGCTTATAGTTTTCTCTTAAAAGAGCAAATACTTTAAATAGCTGTTAAAGCAGTTAATAACTCTGCCGGCCTAAATAGCCTTATTCTAACCCTTTTGGTCTTTAGAATATATCTAAGGATAACAAATGATTCTCCCCTAAGCCTTAAAGTCGCTTAGAGAGCTAAGATGCTTTAAAAAGCAATAGATAAAGCAAGGTGCAGCCTTATAAGGCGTTAAGTCAACGATGCCCTCAACACTCAAAATGGCCTAATAACCTTGCCGACGCAATGACAAAGGCTTCCCTAAATAGAAGCCTTGAGACCTTCGTGACTAAGAATAAGGCTCGGATTCAAGTAGAAGGTTAGGTAAAGAGACCGGTATTAGGCATTAAAGCTAAAGCTGCTTAAGCGCGCAATAAAGAGTTTAAATTTAATAAATCTAAACGCAATTAATTAAGGGACTTTAAGAATGCTCTAGACTAAGGAAAAGTCATTTATTTAGTGTTTTAGAGCGATTTCTCTTTTTTAATAAAGAGAGAGTTTGTAAGTATTAGAATTGCTTATCTTAAGGATAAAAGGGATACACAATAGTAACCGGGAATTGTAGGTTATATGCACAATACACATGCCCTAATTAGCTAGATTACTATGTTATGTAACCTAGGGCAGTACTATGGCTATAACACTACACTTTTACATTATCCCCCTCTTTTCCCTTTAGAGAATTATAAGAATATAGACATCAGACCTTTGTTACCCCCCCGTTATTGCTACAGCAATCACACCCTGTGAAACCAGCAACTATCTTTCTTAAATATATATTTAAGAACTATAATATACTAAAAGGGATTATTTTAAATAAAAAGATAATATTTACTAGTAGTTTTTAGAGAACCTTCTACTACTTACTAGTAATTAAGCAACTACTTAATACTGCTTTCTACTTATAAATAAATAAATAAATAAAAAAGGTTAACTAAGTCTTAAAGCACTACCTTAAAGTATTTAAAGTATAAGAGTAAATAAACTAAAAAAACTACTTATATTTAGCTTAATATGCTTATAATACTAGTAAGTACTTAGCTTATAGCTACTTTCTAGTAGAGTTATTATAAGGTTATTAGCTAAGGGGACTAGATTATATTATAAAGGCACTAGATATTATAAATATATAAGTAAATATAAGGGTATAAGAATTATAATAATAACATAAGGTAGCTAAGTAGCTACTTTATATAACTTAAGAATAGTATATAAAGCACTATAATAAGAAAAGAGGCTTAATAAGTTTTTTACTAAGTAATTATATACTCTTATTAACTAAGAATATTAACCTTTAATAACTAAGTAAGAAGCTTATAATAAAGTATTTAAAATCTTTTAAGGATTTAGAGAAAGTAGGTGTATATAAACTAGCCTACTATCTAGAGCTCTTAGATAATATATGCTTATATAATATATTTAATATTATAAGTTTAAAGCTATATAAAGGTCTAAATTCTAATAAGGCTATAGTAATATTATAGCTACCTATTTATAACTAGAAATTATATAAGGTTAAGTATATCATAATATATAAATATTAAGGTAAGTAGTATAAATACTTAGTAAAGTAAAAAAGCTATAATAAATTAAAGAATTCCTAGGTACTAAAAATGAACTTTAATATATAAGACAATATAATAGATTATAAAAGAAGAATAGTAATAAGGTAGTAGAGTATATATGTAATATATTATAAGATATATTAGTAATATTATAAGAGTTAATATTAAGAAAGCAGTAAGATAGTAAAGTATATATATAATATATTATAAGAGATATAAAATAGTAGTAAGGTAGTAAAGTATATATATAATATATTATAAGAGATATTAGTAATATTATAAGAGTTAATATTAAGAAAGCAGTAAGGTAGCAAAGTATATATATAATATATTATAAGAGATATTAGTAATATTATAAGAGATATTAGTAATATTATAAGAGTTAATATTAAGAATAAGTATAAGCTAGAACCTAGTACAGACCTTATTATAAGGTTTTTATAAGATTAGATTTACTATTAAAAAGACAGAAAGTAGGGTAGGCTTAGTATAATATATATGTTTAGTAAAGTTATAATAAATAATAATATAAGAGTTATATATTTAAAAAAAGGGGCTTATTAGGTTATAGTAAGGGAGTTATAAGAAAGCAGAAACCAAGGCCTAGGACTACTTATAGTAATTGAGGATAATTACAGACAAGAGAAGACACTTTATTAGAAAAGTTATAAAATAAAAGCATAAGGGTACGAAGACCTACTAGGGCAAGCTATGTCCTAGCTATATATAGGTATATAGGGGGATAGGCCTTATAAAGAGATAGAGAGGCTAGTAAATATAATATTTACATTACTAACCCTATTTATAGCTATCTAGCTTTAAGTACGCTTAACTACAGCCTTCACTCCACTAGTAGACCTCTAATCGTGACACTTCCTAACCCTAAAATAAAGCTAGATCTAAGAAATGTTTTATTTATTATAAGGAAGAATATTAGTTAACTAACTATTCTATTTCTAAGCAAAAGAAAGCAAAAGAAACTTAGTAGAGTAACTAAAGGTATAAATCTCCTCCTTTTAAATGCTAATTTTACGTATTCTTATAAGCATTTAAAGGTAAAAATAAAGAGTTATTACCCCTGGATAATAGTAATAAGAATAAACATAAAAAAGCTACCTAAAATGCAATATTTATTACCTTTAAAGAAAAAAGGGCATAAAGTAACAGAAAAGCATAAGAAACCCTTATATTTATAACTTTCTTTATATAAGCACCTAATCCCCCTCTTTTTTCTGTCTTAACTGTGAATTTCCTATAAGATAACGCCTTTAAACACATGTTATTGTGATGGATTCGAGCTCGAAGCTCGGATCTACACAGCCGGAAAGCGGACGGCTTTATATAAGCAATATATAAGCAGCTCAGGCCCTAGTTATATATATAACTATAAAGATAGGGTTACTAGAATTAGATAGATCTTTTCCTTTTCTTTTTCTTTATAAATAATATTCTTATTTAAGTTACTAGCTTTATAGTTATATTTTAGCAAGACTATAATATATATTATTTATCCTTTTATTATTTACCCTAGAAACCTTAATAGATATAATATAAAGGTTATATTTATAATAAATAAGATAATAACAGATGTATTATAACTTAATACTATAGCTAACCCAGCTAAGAGTAATGCTATATAAGAGCTGCTATGCCTTTAAAATATAGTAATAGTATAGGAAATAATAAATAAAATTATAATAAATAAAATTATTAAGCTAAAATAATAGCTATAAATAGTACTTACTTTAGCTCTATTTTATAATACTAATATAAGTACCTTAGGTATAAGCAGATAATAAGTAGCCTTAATAAAGATAAAACTAAAAAGAAAACTTATTAATATAGGTAACTCTTATAAGGGGAACTAGATTAAATATCTAGTATAAAGGAGCCTTTTAGCTTATAAACTTAAGGCAAATAATGCCTTTATTAGGAATAATTAAAATAAATAGTATTTTATTTACTAATACTTATTAAATTAGGTTTAGGCTTAGGTTTTACCCTTTTTTAAAGTAGGAAAATTTATTAATTATACTTTAAAGGAGTTTTTAGTATATCTTAATACTTTATTTCTAGATTTTTATTAAAAGGAGCATATTACTATTAAACTAAATTAGATTAAATAATAACCTAGAGAAAAATTTAATAATTTTTTTATTTACTTTAAGTAAAAGCTAGTTTTAATAAAAGGATATTATTAGGTAGAATTTATTAAACTATTTAAACTATATATAGCTTTAAATAAAAAGATATAAAACTATTATATAAGATATAATATTCCTTATATAAACTTCTTTTAAATAGTAAGAAGGTTATAAAGTATTACTCTTAATCTTAAATCTTATAAGATAAAAAAATGCTTAAAGGCTTAATACTATATAATAACTAAATTACCTTTAGCTATATCCTAGGATAGGGAAGGTAATATAAAAATAATAAGTATAAATATTATATCCTCCTTTAAATAGTAAAAGATATATGCTAAGTAGGTTTTAGTAGAGGAGATATAATCTAAGTATAATAATAAATAGTACTTATACTATAAAGTTACTAAATATTAATTAAAGATATGCTATCTTTTCCCTATATATTCTTTAAAAACTAATATATATAGGGTTAATATAACTATACCCTAGGTTAGGTTTAAAGTTAAAAATAACTTAAATAAATATAGCCTTTAAGCTTAAGGCTTAGTAAAGGAAAAAAAAATAGTAGTTAGCTATTATAATTACTATAAAAGGTATATAAATAAATAAAAAAGAAAATAAACTTTAATTCTTTTTTACTACTAGTTTTATTTAATAAAATAGCCTTTATTAATATATAAGTAAATAATAAGTATAATTGCTATATTACTATAAGTAAATCTTTTATATAAAATATAAGGTTTTCTATATTCTTATTAGCCTAACCTTAAACAATTTAAATAGCTGTTTTTATAAAAAGGTAAGGCTAGAATAGCTATTACTAAGGCTTAATTATAATATCTAGGTTTACCTAGTTACTATTAATATAAATAAATAGAGTTTTTTAGTCTTAGTATATATAATCCTAGGTCTTACCTAGTTATATTATTATTCATGTACGCTAGGTAGCTAGAGCCACTAACTAGTTCATCAACTAACTTCTTAATATAGGAAAAACCCTAAGATAGGGGAGAAAACCCATATTCTTCTATATAGCTCCTGCTAAGCCTTTAATATAAAGTCTTTATTGTTTTTAACCATTAGTATAAGATATCTGCCAGTTCCCCAGAACTACAGACAATAATAGAAGTGTGGTCATGCTTTATATAAAAGGTTAGTATATTAGTAAAAACCCCTTATAAGCACCTTCCCTCTTAATCCAGCTCTTCCTCCTCTATTCTATTATTTCTATTACCTCTAGTCCTATTCTTAGCCTTAATGTTATAAATCTGCCATGCCTTATAAAGCTCCTCTGCTAACCTATACTGCTAAAGTTGCCTAGTTAAGAGCACCTACTTTATGATATTTAGTGCTAGCTTTTTATTATTAAGCGCTGCTCTAAGTTCCTGCAGGTCTCTTATTATTAGCACTGCTAGAATTAGCCTTAAATAGTTATGTTCTAGGCATAACAGGATAAGGTAGTAGATATCCTTATCTTCTCCCTAGTATTAACATATTAGTAATATTACCTCAGGCACCTGTTTGTTATAAAGGAAGGCATTTAACCCTATCTTTTCTATTTAAAGCTGTACTAAGGCCGCAGATTCATGCTTTAGCAGGCTATTATAAAGCCTTACTATCTTTTTTATGCTCTTAAAGTTAGGTTTCTTGTCTGCTGCTATTGCTTTTGCCTGTCCTTTTCTTACTTAAGCCTTATGCCTTTGCTATATCTACTGTTTTTCCCACTCCCTCTCTAATTCCTATTTAGCTATAAGGCTGCTAGAGAGGGGGGGGGGCATTAGGAAACGCCTTATAGTAATTACATTAGCAGCCTCTTCCTTAGTATTATAGCTGTAATGCTATTAAATTACAGGCCTGTTATATCTTCTTACCTATGCTATTATCCTTAAGTCTTTAGTAGAATTATTATTTAATATAATTAAGGTACAGATCCACTAGCAGTACTACTACTTCTGTCTCTAAGAGTGTTACTAGCATTGCCTTATATGCCCTTATAACCCGCCTTAAGCATTTATTCTGTTCCCTTATAAATGCCTTTACTACCCCCTATACTACCCCTTTTAGCTTACTATAGGTATAGTATATCCCAGCTCTATAGGCTATTATGCTTCTTATTACCTATATATAAAGGGATCTTACATACTTTAGTTGGTATCCCTATGTAAACACAGCTAGCACTATAAGTACTAACTTCTGCCGTAATAATTTAGCATTTACCTTCTTTATATAGGTTGACTAATAAAGCTTTTAGTAAATCTAAACCCCTAGGAATCGCGCTGATTATGTTAGTTATATTATTACTCTTCTAAGTTAGATCATTATTATAATTACCTGCCTCTTTTTTATAAAGTGCATTAGCTTGCTCTTCCCTAGGTTAAACCTTAGCCTGTACTCCTTTAACCACTCCTTATATATTCTCTAGGCTCTTTCTAGTTATACTTTTGTCTCCTCTGCTGTTTTTCTATATATTATAATGTTTATATTATCTAAAAACCCTAATATTAATATTAATTCCACCGCTGCTAGTCTTTAATATAATAGCATAATATAAAGCAGAAAGAGGATAGAAGACGCTGGCGACCCTTATGGAACCCCTGCAGTAACTTGGATTTCCTTAGTAATACGTCCATTAAATGCTAATTATACTCTCCTTTCTAATATAAAGCCCTATGCCTATCTAGCCATCTACCCTAGCAGTCCTAACTCCTTTATAGTGCGGATTAATTATTTATAGCTAATAGTATTAAATGCCCTAGTAATATCTAGCTATAGTAATAATACTATCCCCTAGTAATACCACGCCATTTTTACAACCTTTTTTAGCATACTTAGTACTACCTCTGTTAATTTACCAGCCCTGTTACTTATTTATATATCTGGTAGTATATAGCCTTTCTTTACTATAATAGTAATCCTCCTTATAATAGCTCCTTTAATTACTTTTCCTATTATGTTTAATAGTAATATCAGCCTTTATCCCCTAAGTCTGCCTAACTCCTTAGGGGTCTTCCTAGGTTTACATAGAACTACTACCTTTGCTTGCCAGAAGGTAGCTAGATAGTGTCCTAAACTACAGTATGTATTTATAAGACATATTAAACATAATATTAGGGCTACTCTATATAGCTTAAGGAAACCTATTAGCAGCTTGTCCGGCCTTAGGGCTTTCTAACTTGCTGTATTCTTTATAACTTCTTTAATTTCCTTCTCTATAAACACAGAAGCTACCTAATTATTACTATAGTATCTTATTTCTACCTTTATCTCTAGACCTAGAGCCCTAGCCGTGGATAAAGGAAAGAACCTCTCTATAAATGCCTTTGCCTTACTCTTATATATAACCTCTACTGTCTCCTTCCTACTATTATCTCCTAGCTAAGTTAGTAGTAGGACCTGTTGCATCTTAGGAGGAAGTCCACTTTATAGCTAGGCCTAGTGCTCTAGGGTTTAGAGGCTCCCTTTAAACCTAGATAACTTACTAACTGCCTATTGCTAACTGCTTCTCTTCTCCTTTAAGATTATATAATCCTGTTTTTCTATAGCTTTTTTTAAGACCTGCTATAATTCCTGTATTTATTAATACTATTACTGCCTATTAGTATGTCTTGCCTCTGCTATTATATCCTTTACCCTTTTATTCTACTAAGGCTGTAGTTTGCTACGCCCTTATGGTCGTTTTAGTGCTATTATATTGGCTATCTCCGTAAGTTACTAGGTAAGCCATTTTATATAGTTATTAATTTCCTGTTAGTTACTTAGCGGGAGCTCTAACCCCTCCTTTCTAAGCCTGTTTAAAGCCTTTACTATAATAAGGTTTTTATCTGCTATCCTCTAACCCCGGACTAACCCTAGGCTATTGCTTATTTCCTTGCTTATTTTAATGCTAATAAGCTAAGGCATATAGTTAGATCTAGCGATTTCTACTAGCCTAATGAATTTAATACTAATGTTATAAGTAGTCTATGCATGGTTAATAGTGCTGTCCCTGCTGCTATGTTCTCTCCTTATTACTTCCCTAAACAGCATAGCTAGGCCAAGTTGCCACCTTGTTATGAATTTTAATATCTTATTATGCCCCTAAGAGGTTCGGCTAAATCTGTCTTATAAGGGGTGGTATTAGTTAAAGTCCCCTATAAATACACTCTAGCCCTTTACCTAAGTATTAGTAAAGTATTATAAAGACATTTATTACTCCCTTTTATAAGCCGGGGAGTAGATATTATATACCTTTACTTTATATAGTTTAATACTATACTAATCCTCCCCCCTCCCTATAGTCTAAAGTCCTGTCTTAACCTTTTAATATATATAAATTACTATTTTTCTACTATATATTACTAATATATAGTACCCTTAAGATAGATTTAGTAGTATACTATTATAACCTCCTGGTTTCTAGATAGCTATCACCTTAGGGCTAACTTTATGCCCTAACGCTAGATGTACTAGATTGCTTTTCTTCTGTATATTCTAGTATATAACCTTAATTATATACTTTATTATGTGCTTTAGAGCTCTCTAGTTAAGCTGGCTCTAGTATTATTCTGCCCTTTTATTAGTTATAAAAAGGCTAGCATTATGCCTTCCTCTGCCAGTCTTTGTCGTTCTAATTATAGCTTATAGATTTATCTTATAAAAGGGCCCCTTAGTTATATGCTCCTTTCTTTTAGCTGCCTCTTTATTAGTCCCCTAGTCTCTTCTCTATAATAACCCTTACCCGTGGCAGCTATTATAACCTCTAGCTAATAGCTATAGAAGAACAGCAGCCTTATAGTATAAGCCTCCCTAGCCTGCTGCTATCTATTATTGCTTACTAAGCACAGCCGAGACCATGCTAGGTGTGCCCCTGTATAATTTGGGCATCTCTCCCGTACCTTACCTGTTAATATTAAGCAAGTTCTCTCTTTCTTAGGGTGTTTTCTAGCAGCATACCTGCTATATCTTGCTTTCTCCTTATAGTACCTAGTAATATACCTAATCTTATAGTAGTTATAATATTACTTTAGGTGGATTATCTTATTATATAGCTTAGCATTAAAAATCTCTGCTTAGTATACTATTCCCCTGTAGCATAGGCGGTTTACTGCCTTAGTGCCCTTAACACTAACTACTAGTAGTGCTCTCGTTACTAATCCCTTTAGCTTTTATACTATTATCTTTACTATGTTTAAACTATTCTCCTTTTTAATATTCTTTCTTATATCCTTAATTATAATATAGTTTATTAATTATATTAGGAATCCCTTAATAATTACACTAAATATCTTCCTGTTTACTTCTACCTTAGGTCTAAAGGTAACTCTTACCTAGGTTGTGTTTTCCTTCTATTTCCTCCCTGCTTTAGTAAATATAATAACTATATCTCTACTCTATAGTTAGCATGCTACTACTACCTCCTTTATACTAATAGCACTGTTTACTGCCTTTATAATCTCCCCTAGTAATCTGTTTCTAACTGCCTTACTAATAGTGTTTTCCTTTACTATTACTTTCTAGTAATAGCAGGCTAGTATTGCTATACCCTTTGTTTAGGCTAGAGGGATTATTATCTTCTGCCCTATAACTTTATAAGCTATAATAGTTACTTAAGTCCTCTTAACTACTGATTTAGTCCTAGGAATAGCCTTTATTACCTCCTTAACTGCCTTCTTAACTATAGTTTCTACCTTACTATTAACTGCCTTTATAATTAAAGCCTATAAGCCTTCTATACTAGTTCTTATTTAGGCTATCTCTCCTCCTATATTTATAGTAATTTATATAATAGTTTTAATAAAAGCTTATACTTTTATTATTTCTACCTTTAGGATAACTTTTATTATTAATTCCTTTAGTGATTTTATTTTATTCTTTAGTTTTTCTTATATTACTACTACTTTAGGATTCTCTCCTTAAGGCTATATTTCTTCTTAGGTAGCGCCCTGTCCTTTATTAGTTGCAGATCCACGTAAAAATTCATTAATTATTGCACCCCTTACGCTGCTTATTCCCCTTATATAATGTGCTATTGCTAGGGGGGGTAATTAATAATAAGGAATCTGATTCTATGCTTCTTTTTTGTTTTAGGCGTAATACCGCGTCGTATCCGCGGTGTTTTTATAATATAGTTTACCTAATGTCTTATCCCTGTTGCTTTCCTTATGGTTACTGTGCTATATAGTTTAGACATAGGAAAATTTTACCTTTTTTACCTAGTTATATATCTTAAGAACCCTATAGATAAAGTAATATAATATTATAATTTATATAGCCTAGGAGTTACTTATAATTTATTTTTTAAAAAACCTTTAAATATAAGTAACATTTACTAGAAAGGTAGTAACTCTAATAATTATAGTATTAGGTTTAGTATATATAAGGATAGTATAATAAGTAGTAGTAAGAAAAGAAAAAGATATATAGTTTCTAGCTACTAGCTTATAAAATATAACCTTAATACTTAATATTTTAACACCTAAACTAGACCTAGTTAGAACGCTTTTAAACCACCTGCTAAAAAAGCTCTAGGATTTTAAAAACCTATTTAATAACGAAAAGGTAAATATATTACTATTATATAAAGGGACTGTAAACTATTATATTTAATTATAAAAAAACCCTAATAGTATAAACCTTAAGCTTTCTTAGGCTTTCTTATATAATATACCTTAAGAGCAGCTCTTAAAAATATAAAAGTAAATTATAAATCTTATAAATAAAGGTTAAATATAAGCTAGCTCTTTATTAGCTAGGACTTTAGTCTTACTTATTAAAAAGGCAAAAGGGGGTTAGTAATTTTATATAAACTATTAGGTATTAAATAAATTTATCGCCTAGGATAAATACCCCCTTTCTTTAATAAAAAAGACCCTTTACTCCCTAGCTAAAGTAAGATACTTTACTAAGCTTAATATTTATATAGCCTTTTATAAGCTATAGGTTACTAAAGGGGATAAGCAGTTAATAGTATTCTAAATATAATTTAAACTCTTTAAATAGCTAGTTTACTTTTTTAGTTTAGTAAGGGCACCTACTACTTTTTAATAATATATTAATAATACCTTAGAAAATATATTAAGAGACTTTATAATAGCCTATTTAAATAATATCCTTATTTATACTAAGGGCTCTAAGAAAGACTATATAGTAAAAGTATAAGAGGTCTTATATTAACTAAAATATACTAGGCTATACTTAAATATTAATAAGTATATATTTATAGTTATAAAGATAAAGTACCTAGAATTTATTATAAAAGCTAAAAAGGCTATCTACTGTAACCTAAAAAAGATTATAGCTATTTAAGATTAAAAGTCCCTTTAAATAGTTTATAAAGTATAAAGCTTCTTAGGCTTTATAAATTTTTATTAGGAGTTTATTAATAACTTTTTAAACCTTATAGGCCTTTTAACTAACCTTATTAAGAAGGCTGCTAGGTTTTACTAGTTCTTAAAATAAAAAAAGGCATTTTAGGCGCTTAAAGCTATCTTTACTTTATTCTTAATCCTTATATAATAGGATTTTAACTTAAAGATATAAGTAAAGGCTAACTCCTTTAATAAGGCTATAAGCAGATATCTTTTTTAATATAATTTAAAGGGAGTATAAAGGCTAATAGCATACTACTTAGTATAGCTAATAGCTATATAGTAGAACTATATAATTTATAATAAGGAGCTCTTTTGTATTATTTCCTGCCTAAAGGCATAATTAGCTAAGCTAAGGAGTATAGCCTAGCTATTTATAATTCTTATAAATTATAAGAATCTAGAGTATTTTATAGCCCCTTAGGAGATATTTAAAAGATAAATAAAATAAGTAAAAATATTATCTCTTTTTAACTATTACTTATGCTATTGCCTAGGTATATAGGCAGGTTATTTAAATACTCTGTCCTAATAGGACTAAGATTAGAAAAAAAGGAAATAGCTAGTGGGTTATATATTTTGCCTAATTTAAGGGATATTAAAAATAGTTTAAGAGTTAAAAGCTAATACTATAAACCTAGTTAAGGTATAGATAATAAGCAAACTAGAGAAAAGTAATAACTAGGATAAGAATAACCTGAATAATTTAAATATAATAGTAGGTTTTAGTCTAGAAGTTTTAAGTCCTCTCTTACTAGGCTTTAATTTATTTTAAAATAAATATCTTTAAGATCTATAGAACTAAAGGGTTATTAAGAATAGTTTATATTAAATTTAACTAGGAGTAGTACTAATAGTAAAGTAAAAGTTTTTTATATTTATAAAAACCTAGTTATAAATAGTAAACTATACTTTAAATATATAAGAAGTACTATAATTTTAGGGATAGCTTTAAATACCTTATTATAAGCCTTTTATTATCTTACTTATATAGCAGGTTTATAACTTGCTTATATTAGGCTACCTAAGGCAAAATACTACTTTTTAAATACTATATAAAAATTACTATTAAAATAGAATATTAAAGAATATAGTATAGTATATATAAAATTACTATTACTTTAGTAGGTATAAAAGCAAATAACTTTATTAGGGTTTATTAAAGCTTATACTAGCTATAAACTATTATTAGTTATAAATCTTAGTAGATTTTATAATAGAACTTCTAGTATATAATAAGGCATTACTATGCTTTTTAATAGTTATTATAGACTGTTTTTTAAAGTATATATAACTAAAAGTAATAATAAGTATAGTAGCTAAAGCATATATAAAATAGTTTAAATATTACTAGTAGTATTTCTATGAATTCCCTTATTAGATTATTTCTAACTATAGTTTAAACTAGCTTAGTTGCTTTTAAACTATACTTTATAAGCAGGTAGGTATTAAGTAACTATTATTTATATCTTATTATTCTTAAATAAATAGTAGCATAAAATAAGTAAACTAGGAGGTATAAGCAGTCCTATAGGTAGTTATTACCTTCTTATAGTATAATTAAGCTAACTATTTACTAGCTTATTAAATAGCACTTAATAACTAAATCTTTATAATAATTAGTATAAGTATAAACTAGGCACTAAAGGGCTTTAATATTAAATTAGTTTAGTATATACTAAATAAGACTAAAAGCCTAACCTTACCTAAGGAAAGAGCTATATTATTCCTAAAATATATCTAGGAGAGAATAATAATAATATAAGCTATAATTAATTTTATATAATAATATTAGTAGGATATAGTGAATATTTCCTAGTATCTAGCAGAACATTACTAGATAGGGGATTTTATATAGTTAAATCTTTATTATATAGAAATAAACTATTTTAGCTAAAAACTTAACTAAATAAAAGCAAAATATAAGGTTTTAAAGATACTAACTTTACTTACTATTTATTTAAATGTCCTATAGGGAATATACCTGGTTTTTTATATAAACCTTATTAAGAGAGTAGCTACTATAATACCTAGCTAATTCTAAACTAGGCCTAATACTTTTGCTTTTTAAGAATAATCTAGATTTAGCGGAATATAAGATTAAGGAAATAGTAGTAATAAGAAATACCTAGGGTTAGGGTAACTAATAGAATATATTAGTAAAGTAGGCAGGATATATTTAGCTAATATTAAAACCTTTAAAAAGTTTTTTGAATATAGTAGCACTAAAGTGTTATAAGGCATAATAAGGCAATATATGCTATAATAATAGGCCTATATAAGGGGCAACTTAATTACTAACTATAATGCTTTGCTTTAACACTTAGATAGTAAGAAGGGGGCTATATAATAGATTTAAGCTTAAAGCTTGGATTTATATAGCCAGAAAGCAGATGGCTTTATATAAGTAATATATAAGCAGCTTAGGCTCTAGTTATATATATAACTATATAGGCAGGGTTACTAGAATTAAATAAATCTTTTCCTTCTCTTCTTCTTTATAAATAATATTCTTATTTAAGTTACTAGCTCTGCAGTTGCATTCTAGCGAGACCATAACAGTTATTTATTAAAGACCCTTACAACTATAATACTAATAAAACTACATAATAGCAGGTATTTCTTATGGATTTATAATATACTATAAAAACGTTTTATAGTATCCTTTTAAATACTAAAGCAGCCGGAATCTTAACTGCTAGCTAAGGTTAAGTTAAAGCCTTAATATGCCTTATAACAAACCTTTTTTTTAACTAAAGAACTATTAACTTTAGTGCTAAAAGTACAACCTTAAATAGCATTTTAAAGCTTTTTATAATCTTTAGTATAATTTCTTTTTATATTCTTAATAGTTCTATACCTTTCTTATATTTTATTATAAATATAAATAAAATAGGCACTAAGCTTAATAATCTTAAGAACCTTCTTATTTAAGGAGAAAAGAAAGTACTTATTATTTAGAAATAAAAATATCTTCAGTAAATAATTAGTTCCTAAGAACCTACTGTCTTTATGCTCTTAAAAGCAGAAATTTACTAACTTTATTATGAATTTAGCTACCCTTTAATTAACTAACTATATAACCTTCTTACTAAAGCTAGTAAAGATTTTAACAGAGCTAACATAAGAAAAATCATATATGCCTATTACTAATATTAAATAAATGCTAAGGCTTTAAGTAGATTTAAGTTTACCCTTAAAAATAATCTTAAATTTAACTATAAGGTCCTTATTAATATTATACAAATTAATAAAAAGCCTGTCCTCTATATTATTAACTTAATAACTTTATTTTAAGCTACTTACTTTCTTAGACCCTAATAATAAAAAGCTTAAGATATTTAGAACGCCTTTAAAAAATATTAAATTAATATATATCTTAGGCCCCTAGACTAAATAGTTTATAATACTAGAAGAAACTTTGCTTCTAGTAAATTTAGGCATTTGGCTTAACTATTATTAATTAATATTAATAAAGTCCCTATTAAAGCATATAATAGTATTAGAAAACTTAAGCAATATTACGCCCTTCTTTAAAGAGCATATAATATTATTAAGACTAAATCTTATAGTCTTTTCTTAAAAAAGCAAATGCTTTAAATAGCTATTAAAGCAGTTAATAACTCTGCTAGCCTAAATAGCCTTATCCCTACCCTTTTAGTCTTTAAAACCTATCTAAGGATAATATATAATTTCCTCTTAAGCCTTATAGTTACTTAGAGAGCTAAAATGCTTTAAAAAGTAATAAATAAAGCAAGATATAGTCTTATAAGGTGCTAAGTTAATAATGCCCTTAATACTTAAAATAGCCTATGTTGGTAGCGCTCAGGTTACAAGTATGTTGCAGCACAAATGTAAGGGGGGGGGGTTTAATAATCAATTCATCTATATCTTTTAAAAGAGGGGAAGAAGCAGGCTATAATGCAGAGGTGTGGTGTTATAGCCACGGTATAGCCCCAGGTTATATAACCTATAATCCAGCTAATCAGGGTGCGTGCATTTTGTATGTAACCCATAATTCCTAGTTAATGCGGCATATCCCTTCCATTATCCATATAAGCAATTCTAATACTTGCAAATTCTCTCTCTGTTAAAGAAGAAGAGGAATCGCTCCAAAAAAATACATAAAACGCCCCAAATAATCAGATATTAACAAACAAGTAATAAAGCAAAAAACATCCTTCAAATGAATGACTTTTGTTAATCTAGGCCGAATGGTTGTAGAGGCAAAGAGTGTTGTGGGGGGGGGGGCTAAAGAGTGTAATTCCCGCGTTCAATCCTACTAAATTAGGCGCTTATAATCGCGTTTGAATTCATCAAATTTAAGCTCTTTATCGGGCGCTTAATTTGTCATTAGATTTGGTAAGGAATTAGGACTTTTTCATTCTTTAGCGGCTCTAGCGGCGGCTCTTATAGCAATTCTTACGACAGGTCTTTTAACCCATCCTTCTACACGGATTTAGGCTTTATTCTTTATTATAAAGGTCTTAAGAGCTTTATTTAGTAAAGCTTTTATTATTACATCCGCAGGATTATTATTGCTATTAATCCAGCGTATCTTAGCTACTTCCCTCCTCTTATATAACTGCCATAAAGCCATAATATTAATTATTAGCCTCTTTTCCTTTATTATCCCTAGCTTAATAATATATTCATATAGCAAGAAAGAGTTAGTGCATATTATTATCAGAATTTTCAGCTTGTTTAATCAGTTAGTAATAATATTTAGAGTAGTGCTTATTATATAGGCAATATTAACACCTTAAACTATCCTATATAGCTTAAAAGCTAATATACTTCTTGTAACTCTTTTAGATTTTATTGAGCTATATATCACGATATTTCCTCTAAGGGTGAATTCAGAGGTATTGTTATCCTTCTTTTTATTACCTAGGATGATTATATAGCCTAGTTAAGAGCTAAGGTCTTTATTATTTACAAAAGAACCATTAATAAAGATATAAAGAGCGGCGTTTTCTAGCAAGAGAGATATATATTAAAGTCCATGGTCTTAATTATTAATTTGCTATTAAAGTCTTTTATTAAGCCTTAAAACATTATTAGATCCTGGATATTAGACTTAGACAGCAACGGAAAGATTATAAGATGCTTTAGGTTAACATATCAGAGCAATGTACGCTCCTTATGCTCGCTGTTTAATATATTTCGCTTAGTCGGTCGGGTTATTAACTTATAATAGCTTCCTTCCTTATTCCTTTTATTATAAAAAGAAGGTATTATCATTAACTTCGCTTAAAATGCAACTATTAAACATTAATGGTATTAAAATTATCAACCTCTCTTTTAGCTTTACAAGGAATTCGGCGTTTTTTAACTCAACCTCTTTATAATTAAAAAACTTAGCATTGCTAAGTCCTAAGGTATTATCAGTCTATATTCTAATAATTCTAAAACATAAGCTTTTACTAGAAGAAATAAGAAGATAAGGGTTATATGTAGAGGTTATTATCTGTAGTCTCTAACGATAATAATTAAAATACGTCGACTACTAATATGTACCAGCCTCTGCTATTCCGTATAGCGGCTTAATTACAACTATAATGACGTCTGGTAGGTAAAGGTATGCAATTTATGCTAGAAGCTTTATAAGAATTATGCAATTAAGCTTTGTTTATAACTGCACATATACTTAGGTAATATCCCTTAGCTAAACTATAATGCCTTCCTTTTTTAATAAGGGAGCAAGGGCAACGATAAGCCTTTAACTAGCTCCCTAAATTATTAGGAACTATATAAGAATAACCTCTTTCCTATAGTCGCTATAGCCTTGGATAATATATTGTGACTTTTTATATAGGGAGTTAGTTGCCTTGCCTTTAACTTCTCTTACCATCTGCAAGCTAAAGAGTCTTTTGCCTCCATGCCTTTACAGGTTGAATTTCACAAATTCAAACATATTCCTTGCTAGTAAAGCATTAATCTCTGCTTTATTGGAGAGTTTAAAAGGTTCTCTAGGTATATTAATTTTTCCTTGCTTATAAAGGTTAATTATAAGTTAAAAATCGGCCTTTTCTTTCTTAGTAAAAAAAGCCTTTACTTAAGGGTGTTTCCAGGGTCTTCCACGTCCTCTTTATAGTAGAGTTATTAGGTTATTAGGGGGGTTTTCATAATTTTCATCACTTTAAACTAGGTCTTTCTTATAAACCGGGTCTTCCTTATAAGAAGATTCCACCTCTAGCAAGGTTATATACGGTTTAATAACTATAGACCGAAACTTTATAGGGCCATAAGGCATCTTAATAATATAAGTCTCTTTTTTTATTAAGAGAAGCTTGTAAGGGCCAGTCCATTCGCCTTTTTCGCAATAAACTTATACATTAGAATTCAAAGGAAAAGTATATATAAGCAGGGTTATTAGGCCGTTATAGGTATTAAGAGCATTATAGACTTAGCGTCTCATAAGACTACATCTTGCTTTATCTATTGCTTTTTAAAGTATCTTAGCTCTTTAGGCAACTATAAAGCTCAGGGGGGAATCATTCGTCATCCTTAGATAGGTTCTAAAGACTAGAAGGGTGGGAACAAGATCATTTAAAAACCGGCAGAGTTATTAACTGCTCTAATAGCCATTTAAAGTATCTGCTCTTTTAAGAGAAAACCGTTAGCTTTAGTCTTAATAATATCATATGCTCTGCGAAGAGGGGCATAATATCACTTAAGTTTTCCGATGCTGTTGTAAGCCTTAACGGGGACTTTATTAATATTAATTGACAATAGTTGAGCTAAATGCCTAAATTCGCTAGAAGCAAAGTTCCTTCTAGCATTATAAACTATCTAGTCTAGGGGTCTAAGATATGTATCAATCCAGCACTCTTTAAGGGCATTCCAGATATCTTAAGCTTTCTGTTATTAAGGTGCAAGAAAGCGGGCAGCTTAAAATAATATTACTGAATCTATAACGTGTAGGACCGGCTTCTTATTAATTTGCATAATATTAATAAGGACCTCGTAGTTAAATTTAATATTATCTTTAAGAGTGAATTTAAATCTACTTAAAGCTTTCGCGTTTATCTGGCATTAATAGCAAGCATGTGTGATTTTCCCTATATTAGCCTTATTAAATTCTTTACCAGCCCTGGTAAGAAGGTTATTCAATCGGTTGATTAACAGATGACCAAATTAGCAATAAAGTTAACGGATTTCGGCTTTAGAAAGCATAAAGATAGCAGGTTCTTAAGAACTGGCTGTTTACTAAGGATGTTTTTATTTCCTAATAATAGGTACCTTTTTATCTCCTTAGATTAGAAGATTTTTAAGATTATTAAGTTTAATACCTATTTTATTTATATTTGTAATAGAATATAAAAACAGTATAGTACTATTAAGTACATAGAAAGGTATTATACTAAAAATCGTCAGAAGCTTTAAAATACCAGTTAAAGTTATAATACCAGCTCTAAAGGTGATAGTCCTTTAGTCAGAGAAATGCTTAATTATAAGGTTCTTTATGATTTTTATTAGAGCGTTAACTTAGCCTTGGCTAGCAGTTGAAATTCCTAATGCTCCTGTATCCAGGAGTATACTATAAAATGTATCCGCTATATATCTTATATCTATAAGATACACGTGTTGTTAAGGTTGTTTATTGGTATCATAGTCGTAGGGGTCTTTAAGAAATAAGGCATGTTTAAAAGCATTATCCTGTAAGAAGTTTATAGTTAATTAGGAAAAGAGTAGGGGATTTAGTGCTTGTATAAAGAATACTATAAAGGAGAGAGTATCATAAGCCTCTTTATTATCTGGTTTCTCTTTTTTATTAGTAGTAAGGAAAGCGGCGTTTTAAGCGGCTTTTTTATGTTTGTCCTTACTACTATTATTAGTAGTAGTAAGTTAGGCTATTTTGCCTTCGTAGGCCTGTAGAAATGCATGGTATTGGCGTTTAAAGGGTGGTTTTTAGTGTTTTCTATTATTCTACTAAGTTACTTTTGCTTTCTTTTGCTTAGAGGCAGGATAGTTAGTTAACTAGTATCCTTTTTTACAGCAGATAAAGCATTTCTTTAAGCTTGCTCTGGCTTAAGGTTTTTTATAATATATAGCTTATAAATAGCGTTAGTCTGTAAACATCGCTATATTGGTATTTTAGTCTGTAGACTAGGCAATAAGGGCAGTTAAATTGTTGTCAGTAGTTGTTAGTAACTAACTTATAGAGGTTAGTAGTATGTCCATTGCTAAGAGGCAATTTTAAAGATCACTAATAAATCCTTTAAAGGTTGGCACATTCCTGAATTTAGCATTATAGAAATCGTTATTATTTTCTATTACTTGTTATACTTAATAAAGAAGAATTGTATCTTATTTAAGAGGGTTATAAAGGCCATTGAATATCTTCATAAGTTAGTTAAGAAGAATTTCCAAGCATTCTAACTTATTCTTTATTAGATGTTCCATAATGATATAGTGAAGGCATAGATTGGTAAATTATGTTTTATAGAAGCTCTTATTCTTAAGTGTTTTAAAGTAATTCCTAATGTTCTGAGTCATCTCCTTAAATAGGATTATCTTTACTCTAAAGTATTTAAGGAAGTATATATAGGCTTTACCTTAAAGCATAATAAGGAAGGCTTTTAGGTAAAGTAAGGGGAAAACTCCTGCTTAAGAACATTTCTCTTTAAAATATAGTAACTTCTTATTAATAAAGTCATACACTTCTCTAGAATATTATTCTTCTTTCTAGTAAAGTCTCTTAAGAGTATTAAAGGCTTTTTAATTACTATCAGAAAGTGTTCCGGTCAGAATTTGTGGTTCTAGGGGAGGGTCTTCAGTTAAATAAAAATCTTTATTATTAGAGTTCTTATTATTAGAAAGTTTAAGTCATTAAATCTCTTCTCCTTTCCTAGTTGCTTTTTCTAGCAAAGGTTTGTATTCCGTGTTAGGGTTAATGTTTAAGATATTAACAAGATCTTTAGAGACATTTAATCTTAATCCTCTGGCTGTTTTAACACTATTATTATTAAGGTAATTACAAAGGGTATACTTAAGGTTGTTATTAATTTTATTAAAAGTATCCTTTGTTTAATTTTCATAATCTCGCTAAAAGTTAATAAGGAGATTACGCCCTTTTCCTTTATTAAGAATGTAGTAGTTAATCATATATATAATACGGTTATTAATCTGTTGTTTAGTAGCTGTATTAACATTAATGTTATTAACTAACTTAGTCTAATTAAAGGATAGAATTAAATAGTGCTTGTAAAGTTTTTAGGGTAGGGTGCTCTTTAGAAGTTCTCTTCTGTAGACATCCTTTTAGAGTTGTTTATTAAAATCATCTATTTTTCCTTAGCTTGAAGATATTTTTAGTGTTTTAGGCTTTATGTTTAGTACTAATTAAAGCAGTTAGCGTTGGTTCTCCGTGAATAATAGTAAAGATCTAGTTTTAATTATAAACGAGTAACAGTTAATAATAAGGGAGAAGATCCATAAGAGTTAAGTCTTCTTATAATTATAAACAATTTAATAGTTAACAATTTAAAGAAATAATCCTTTAGTTAGCACAACATCAGAATTTCTTGTAGTTATATAAGTAAAAGCGTTTAGATAAGTCTCTTCTAGGTATGACCTAATAAATCTGTAGTTATTAGTAACCACTAATCAGTATTAGTAGCGCTTAGGTTACAAGTATGCTATAGCATAAATATAGGGGGGGGGGTTTAATAATCAATTTATCTATATCTTTTAAAAGAGGGGAAAAAGCAGGCTATAATACAGAGGTATAGTGTTATAGCCACGGTACAGCCCTAGGTTACATGACCTGTGATCCAGCTAATTAGGGTACGTGCATTCTGTGTGCAACCCACAATTCCTGGTCAATGCGGCGTATCCCTTCCATCATCCATACGAGCGATTCCGACAGCCTAATAACCCTGCTAATATATAATCTTCCCTTAAACTCTAATGTATAAGTTTATTATAAAAAAGGTAAATAAACTAGCCTATATAAGCTTTTTTTAATAAAAGAAGAGACTTATATTATTAAGATGCCTTATAGCCCTATAAAGTTTTAATTTATAGTTATTAAGCTATACATTACCTTGCTAGAAACAGAGCCTTCTTATAAGGATAACTAAGCTTAAAATAAGAAAGTTATAGGAATAGCTTTAACTTCTTAAGAAGAGCAAGGCCTAGGCCTAAACAACCCAGAATAGGAAAACACTAAGATTAATAAAATTATTTATAAGACTCCCCCTAACAACCCTATAAATCCACTATAAAAAGGCTATAAAAGACCTTAGAAATACCCTTAACTAAAAGCTTTCCTTATAGAGAAAGAAAAGGCCGATTTTTAACTTATAATTAACCTATATATATAAGAAAAGATTACCATACCTAGAGAACCCTTTAAACTTTCTATTAAGGCTAAGATTAATGCTTTACTAGTAAGAAATATATTTAAATTTATTTGATTTAACCCTTAAAAGCATAAAAGCAAAAGACTCTTTAGTTTATAAATAGTATATAAGATTAAGAGTAAAGTAACTAATTCCCTATATAAAAAATTATAATATGTTATTTAAGGCTATAGTAACCATAGGAAAGAGGTTATTCTTATATAGTCCCTAATAATTTAAAAAGCTAGCTAAAGGCTTATTATTACTCTTGCTGTATTATTAAAAAGAAAAGGCATTATAGCTTAGTTAAGAGATATTACCTAAGCATATATATAGTCACAAACAAAGCTTAATTATATAATTCTTATAAAGCTTTTAGTATAAATTACATACCTTTACCTACTAGATATTATTATAGTTATAATTAAGCTGCTTTACAGAATTACAAAAGCAGGCATACATTAGTAGTTAATGTATTTTATTTATTATTATTAAAAGCTTTAAATAATTACCTTTACTTATAATCTATGTCTTCTTATTTTTTTAAAAAAAAGCTCTTATTTTAAACTTATTAGAATGCAGACTAATAACACATTAGGTCTTAGTAATATTAAATTCTTTAATTATAAAGAAGTTAAGTATTATGGTCTCGCTAGGATGCGACTGCAGAGCTAGTGACTTAAATAAGAATATTATTCATAAAGAATAAAAGAAGGAAAGAAGGAAAAGATCTATCTAATTCTAGTAACCCTTCCTTTATAGTCATATGTGCAACTAGGGCCCAAGCCGCTCGCGTATTGCTTACGTAAAGCCCTCCGCTTTCTAGCTATATAAATCTAAGCTTTAAGCTTAAATCCATTATATAGCCCCCTTCTTGCCCCTAAGACGCCTTCTCTTAGGCCTATTATTACTATGTATATTACCCTATTATGCCTTATACCGCTCTAGTGCTGCTATATCTAAAAAACTTTCTAAGGGTTCCTATATTAGCTAAATATAACCTGCTTATTTAACTAATACATCCTGTTAATTACCTTATTCTTAGGTATTTCTTGCTACTACTATTTCCTTAACCTTATACTTTACTAAATCTAGATTATCTTTATAAAGCAGGAGTATTAAGCCTGGTCTAGAACTAGCTAGCTATTATAATAATAGCGGATTAAAAACTGCTCTCTTAATAAGGCTATATAAAAAACTAGGTATATTCCCTATAGAATTTCTAAACAAATAGTAAGCAGAGTTAGTGTGTTTAAGACCTTATATTTTACCTTTACTTAGTTAAGTTTTTAGCTAAAATAGTTTATCTTTATATAATAGAGATTTAACTATATAAAATCCCCTATTTAGTAATGCTCTACTAGACACTAGGAAACGTTTGCTACATCCTACTAACATTATTATATAAAGTTAATTATAGCTTATATTATTACTATCCCCTCCCAGATGTATTCTAGGAATAATATAGCTCTTCCCTTAGGTAAAGTTAGGCTTCTAGTCTTATTTAATACATACTAGACTAGTTTAATATTAAAGCCCTTTAGCGCCTAGTTTACACTTATACTAGTTACTATAGAGATCTAGTTATTAAACACCATTTAATATACTAGTAAACAGCTAGCTTAATTATACTATAAGAAAGCAACAACTACTTATAAAACCGCCTATACCTCCTAATTTACCTATTCTATACTACCGTCTGTCTGTAGATAATAGGATATAAATAGTAGTTACTTAATACCTATCTAATTATAAAGTATAGTCTAAAAGCAACTAAGCTAATCCGAACCATAATTAGAGATAATCTAGCAAGGGAATTTATAGAAACGCTACTAGCAATGTTTAAACCATTCTGTGCACGCTTTAGCTATTATACTTATTATTACCTCTAGCTATATATACTTTAAGAGACAGTTTATAATAACTATTAGAAAGCATAGTAATACCTTGTTATATGCTAGAAGCTTTATTATAAAATCTATAGAAATTTATAACTAGTAATAGTCTATAGCTAGTATAGGCTTTAATAAACGCTAATAAAGTTATTAGCTCTTATGCCTACTAAAGCAATAGTAGTTCTATATATACTATACTATATCCTTTAATATCCTATCCTAGTAGTAATCCCTATATAGCGCCTAAAAGGTAGTATTTTGTCCTAAGTAGCCTAATATAGGTAAGTTATAAACCTGCTATATAAGTAAGGTAGTAAGAGGCTTATAATAAGGTACTTAAAGCTATCCCTAAAATTATAGTGCTTTTTATATATTTAAAGTATAGTTTGCTATTTATAACTAGGTTTTTACAGACATAAGAAACTTTTACTTTACTACTAGTACTACTCCTAGTTAAATTTAGTATAAACTATCCTTAGTAACCCCTTAGTTTTATAAATTCTAAAGCTATTTATCTTAAAACAAATTAAAGCCTTATAGGGAAGGACTTATAACCTCTAAATCAGAGCCTGCTATTATCTTTAAATTATTTAGGTTATCCTTATCTTAGTTACTATCCTCCTTTAGTTTGCCTAAATTAAAACCTACTATTATATCTAAATTATCTAGATTATCTTTATTCTAGTTATTACTCTCCTTTAGTTTGCCTATTATTTACACCCTAACTAGGTTTATAGTATTAGCTCCTAGCTCTTGGACTGTTTCTAATATCCCCTAAATTAGGCAAAATATGTAACCTACTAGCCATTCTCTTTTTCTTTAATCTTAGTTTTATTAGGATAAAGCATTTAAATAACCTGCCTATATACCTAGGTAATAGCATAAGTAATAGTTAAAAAGGGATAATATTTCTGCTTATTTTGCTTATTTTTTAGATATCTCCTAAGGGGCTATAAAATACTCTAGATTCTTATAATTTATAAGGATTATAAACGGCTAAGCTATGCTCCTTAGCTTAGCTAACCATGCCTTTAGGTAGGAAATAATACTAAAGAGCTCCTTATTATAAATTATATAATTCTGCTATACAGCCGTTAGCTATGCTAAGTAATATACCACTAGCCTCTATACTCCCTTTAAATTGTATCAAAAAAGGCATCTGCCTATAGCCTTATTAAAGGAGTTAGCCTCTACTTATATCTCTAAATCAGGGTCCTATTATATAAGAATTAGGGATAAAATAAAGGCAGCTTTAAGCGCCTAAAATGCCTTTTTATATTCTAGGGACTAGTAAAACCTAGCAGCCTTCTTAGTAAGGTTAGTTAAAGGGCCTATAAGGTCTAAGAAGTTATTAATAAACTTCTAATAGAAATTTATAAAGCCTAAAAAGCTTTACACCCTATAAACTATTTAGGAGGACTTTTAATCCTAAATAGCTATAATCTTTTTTAAGTTAAGGCGGATAGCCTTTCTAGCTTTTATAATAAAACCTAGGTACTTTATCTTTATAACTATAAACGCATACTTATTAATATTTAAGTATAGCTTAGTGTATTTTAGTTATTATAGGATCTCTTATACTTTTACTATATAGTCTTTCTTAGAGCTCCTAGTTTAAATAAGGATATTATTTAGATAGGCTATTATAAAGTCTCTTAATATATTCTCTAAGGCATTATTAATATATTATTAAAAAGTAGCAGGCACCCCTACTAAACTAAAAGGGTAAACCAGCTACTTAAAGAGTCCAAATTACATCTAAAACGCTATTAACTACTTATCCCCTTTAGCAACCTATAGCTTATAAAAGGCTATATAAACATTAAGCTTAGTAAAGTATCTTACTTTAGCCAGGAAGTAAAGGGTTTCTTTAATTAAAAAAAGGGAGTACCTATTCTAGGCTATAACTTTATTTAATACCTAATAGTCCATATAAAATTACTAACCCCCTCCTGCCTTCTTAATAAGTAAGACTAAAGCCCTAGCTAATAAAGAGCTAGCTTATATTTAACCTTTATTTATAAGATCTATAATTTACTTTTATATCTCTAAAAGCTACTCTTAAGGCATATTATATAAGGGAGCCTAAAAAAGCTTAGGGTCTATACTATTAGGGTTTTTTTAAAGATAAATATAATAGTCTGCAGTCTCTCTATATAGTAATAATATATTTGCCTTTTTTTTATTAAATAGGTCTTTAAAATCCTAGAGCTCTTCTAGCAGGCAGTCTAGAAGCATTCTAACTAGGTCCGGTTTAGGTGTAATAATATTAAGTATTATGGTTATATCTTATAAGTTAGTAGCTAAGAACTATATATCTTTTTCTTTTCTTACTACTACTTATTATGCTATTCTAGCATATATAGAGCCTAATACTGTAATTATTAAAGTTACTACCTTCCTAGTAAATATTGCTTATACTTAAAAGTTTCCTAATAACCAGACCACAAGCAACTCTTAGGCTATATAAATCGTAATATTATATTACTTTAACCACAGGGTTCCTAAGATATATAACTAAGTAAGGCCCGGGATTATATATACTAAGACTAGAAAACTCTAGCTGTTTATATTAGTAGTAAACTAGGTAACCCTAGATATTATAGTTAAGCCTTAGTAGTAGCTATCTTAGCCTTGCTTTTTAATAAAAATAGCTATTTAAATCATTTAAGGTTAGGCTAATAGGAACATAAGAAACCCTATGCTTTGTGTAAAAGATTTACTTATAGCAGTATAGCTATTATACCTACTATTTACTTATATATTAGCAAGGCTATTTTATTAAATAAAACTAGTAGTAAAAAGGATTAAAGTTTATTTTCTTTTCCATTTGTTTATATGCCTTTTATAGTAATTATAATAGCTAACTACTATCTTCCTCCCCCTTACTAAGCCTTAAGCTTAAGGGCTGTCTTTTTCTAAGTTATCTTTAACTTTAAACCTAACCTAGGGTATAGTTATATTAACTGTGCGTATATTAGTCTTTAGAGGACATACAAAGAGAAGGTAGTATGCCTTTAATTAATATCTAGTGACTCTATAGTATAAGCACTATTTATTATTATATTAAGATTATATCTCCTCTGCTAAAACCTACTTAGTATGTATCTTTTACTACCTAAAGAAAGATATAACGTTTATACCTATTATTTTTATATTACCTTTCCTATCCTAGGATACAGCTAAAGGGGATCTAGTTGTTATATAGTGTTAAGCCTTTAAGCATTCTTTTATTTTATAAGATTTAAGATTAAGGGTAATACTTTATAACCTCTCTACTGCCTAAAAGTAGTTTATATAAGGGATGTCACGTCCTATGCAATAGTCTTATATCTTTTTATTTAAAGCTATATATAGTTTAAATAGTTTAATAAATTCTGCTTAATAATATCCCCCTACTAAGACCAGCTTTTGCTTAAAGCAGACAAAAAAATCATTAAATTTTTCTTTAGGTTATTATTTAACCTAATCTAGTTTAATAGCAATATGCTCTGCCTAATAAGGGTTTAGGAATAAAAAGTTAAGATATTTTAGGAACTCCTTTAAAGCATAACTAATAGATTTTCCTACTTTAAAGAAGGGTAAAACCTAAGCCTAAACCTAAGTTAATAAGTATTAGTAAATAAAACACTATTTATCCTAATTATTCCTAATAAAGGCACTATTTGCCTTAAGTTTATAAGCTAAAAGGCTCCTTTATACCAGATATTTAATCCAGTTCTCCTTATAAGGGTTACTTATATTAATAGGTTTTCTCTTTAGTTTTGCCTTTATTAAGGCTACCTATTATCCACCTATGCCTAAGATGCCTGCATTAGTATTAGAAAATGCAGCTAAAGCAGATACTATTTATAGCTATTACTTTAGCTTACTAATTTTACTTACTATATTTTTATTTATTATTTTCTATACTATTACTATACTTTAAAGGTATAGCAGCTCCTACATAGCGCTAGTCTTAGCTAGGTTAGCTATAGTATTATATTATATTACATCTATTATTATCCTGTCTATTATAAGTATAACCTTTGTATTATATCTGTTAAGGTTTCTAGGGTAAATAATAAAAGGATAAATAATATATATTATAGTCTTACTAAGATATAACTATAAAGCTAGTAACTTAAATAAGAATATTATTTATAAAGAAGAAGAAAAGGAAAAAATCTATTTAATTCTAGTAACCCTTCCTTTATAGTTATGTATATAACTAGGGCCTAAGCCGCTTGTGTATTGCTTACGTAAAGCCCTCCGCTTTTCGGCTGTGTAGATCCGAGCTTCGAGCTCGAATCCATCACATTAAGTTAGAAAATACTAGATTTCTTATAAAGCTAAAATAATACCTAAAGAAATTAACACCATTAATGTTTAATAGTTGCATTTTAAGTAAAGCTAATAATAATACCTTTTTTTTATAATAAAAGGCATAAGGAAAAAAGCTGTTAAAAGTTAATAAAAATAATTAAGCTTAATATATTAAGCAGAGGGCTTAAGGCGTATATATTACCCTTATCTGCTAACCTAAAGCCTCTTACGATCTTTTTATTACTACCTAAAGCTAATAACTAAAACCTAATAATATAATAAAGCTTAATAAGAGGCTTAGGTGGCAAGTTAACAATCAGAATCATAGACTTTGCTACATGCCTCTCTTACTAGAAAATGCCTCTCTTTATGTTTTTATTAATAGCTCCTTTATAAATAATAAAGACCTTAGCTTATAGCTTAGCTATATAATTATTCTTAGTAATAAGAAAAAGAACGTTAATACCTCTAAATTCATGCTTATAAGCAATATCATAACCTATAGCTTTATAAAATCTAAAAGAGTTATAAGGAGCGCCTTAGTATTAGAGCTATATAAAATGGTTTAAAGAGTTAATATTGCTTATATAATAAGTACAACTTTAAGGATTATTACTAATTAATTAAACAAGCTAAATATTCTAATTATAATTGTTGAAAATTACAGGGAATTTTCAGCACTCTAGTGGTTGAGATATAGGTATCTCCTAGGTAGTCAGACAGACCTACTTTTACAGCTAATAAGATTATTTTAGCAGCTGTAGGCAAGAATATTAATAACTGTTAACAACTGGCATTAACCTTTTACACCTTATTATAAGCTAATAACAGCTATAAAATACATAAAAATATAGAAATTTAAAGTATTTTTAATTGCCCTATAGCTGATAATAAGTGCATAAAAACGTGACTAGTAGGTTAGTAGCTAGCTAGCTGCTAAAGCTGCTAAAGGTTAAAATCTTAACCTTTAGAGGAAAATTCTGCTAATTTAAAATCTAAAAAAGCAGGGCAATAACTTAACTGCTTTCCTTTATAGGAAAGTAGGTTAACCTATAGGTCATACTAATTTATAGATATCTTAATAACTAGAGGTCTTAGAAAAGTCTTAGGAATACTATTAAAATTAGGGAATTTAGGGCTTTCTTTTTATATAATAAAAAATTTTTAAGTAAAATTTAGAAAATTAAAAAAGTTAAATGTAAGATATATTAGCACCTAGTTTATTAGGCCATAAGTCTATTTTTTTGTTTTTATATATAAATGATTTTTATAAAAAAAGAAAAGTAGTATATAAAGCCTAGCTAGCGGCCATAGGGCTTAAAAAAGGTTAGTAGGTATATAAGGAAGCTATACACTTCCTTACCAGATCTAATAGCTATTACTACTGCTAGACACTAGAAATTCTATAAAAATTCTATTAAAAATCTAGTATAACTTGCCCTATAAATCCGGCATAATCTTCTAAGATACCTACTATTTTTAATAGGTTATAAGCCCGGAAGTAATCTATAGAGGTTAAAATAACTGATTTTATAGAGGGCAAAATAGCTGCTTTTTGATTAAGCAAAAAACCACTACCTTTTGCAAATTCCTTCTAAATTTCTAAAAAATAGAAGGAGGTCTGCGTTTCTGACTATCCAAAAGCCCTATAAATAAATGTTATAGGCAACTTGACTTATTTTACAAAGGGCTACTACCCTATAGTAAAAAACAGTCGCTTTATAAGAGTTCGTAATAGAGGTTAATAAAGATTACTAAGGGGCTATAAGCTAGTAAACCAGCTATAATGCTAAGCTTAAGAGGGCTATAAATAGGCAGAGTTCTCATATAATAAACCTAACTAATAATTTAAATAAATTATCTAAAGCTGTTAGTAAATTAATAGCAGGCTAAGGTTAAGGTTAAGGCCAAGGTTAAGGCCAAGGTTATGCCCAAGGCTAAGGCCAAAGTTCGGATGCTGAAAAGAATGCTATAACCTCTTCTTTTAATAGTTCTATTACTAAAGAATTTAATAAGAAGGTTTATAGCTTTCTAGAGGATGCTAAGCTAAAGGGTGCTGAAAATTTTAATTAATAGAAGCAGGCCCTAGGCATCTAATTTAGAGCTTTAGAAATTCCTGATTTTCTTAAGAATTCTAGCCTAGCTTTAACTCTCCTAGACTCTAATTAAGCTATAATTCTTATGGTTATAAGAGATAGCTATATTAAAGGTCTCTAAGCTGCTATAGTTTAGTAAAAAAACCCCTTAGCTGCCTATAAATCCTTAGTTAGGCAGTATTCTTATAGTGCAGAGATATAAAGAGGGTTATTATATAGCTAATTTTATGCCCTAAATTTCTAAAATTTTAAAGGGACATTAGAGGCTTTTAATACTGCTTTTAATAACTGTTTAGCTAGATTATCTATCTCTAGGGTATAAATTGCCCCTATAGATTAAGTTAATTAGTATTTATAGTCTTTAAAAGGGACTTTTCCTTAGTAGGCTAAAAGGCAGAGATACTTTATAAGAGTAAATAGAGCTCTAAGTATTTCTAATAACACTTTAAATCTCTAGTTCCTAATAGTAGATTTATTAGAAGAATAAAGGGATAAAAGCTTTATAGTCTTAAAAGCCTTAAATTATAAAGCATTAGGTTATAAAAATAAGAATTCTTAGGAATCTAAGAGTTTTAAACCTTTTAAAAATAAAAAAAAGAAGAGTCTTCCCTTAAAAAGTCCTTTAATAAAGGGAATAAGGCAAGACCTAAAAAAGGTTACTAAAAAGGCAAAAAACCTTTTAAGAAGGTAGTAGAAGAAGAATTAAATAGTTCTTTTATATTAGGCAACTATAATCTCTCTAATAGGGTATATAACCTAGAGGATAATAGTAATAGTAGCTCTAAAGCTTCTAGTTTAAAAGCCTTTTTAGAATTAGATAGAAAAGAGGAAATAACCACTCTTAAGGTTACTTTAAAAGCTATAAATTATAGCTATAGTTATAAAGGCATAAGGCATGTTTTACTTTATAATACTAGTTTTATAGTATATTTAGTAAATTTTAAAGAAAATTTAAGTAACTATATCCCTTATAAAAAGGGAAAAGTTAAGCCTATTATAACTACTAGAGAGAGAATCTACTCTAAGGGCTATAGTAATGCTAAATTCTAAGTGCTTTGTTACTTAAAACCTAAAAAATATAAGACCCTTACTCTAAAAGGGGCCCTATATTTCTCTAGGCTAGATATTAATATCTATAGTAGTTTAAAACACCATACTTTAAGGGGTTATATTATAAAGAATAACCTATACCTTATAAATAAGTCCTGTATTAGTATCTTAAACTATAAGAAACATGGTTTTTTCTTTTAACTTTAGGGCTAGCACATACCTATATTATAGGATAATAATAGTAATAGTAGCTACTACTTTAACTATTCTATTTATTAAGCTAGCTACCCTATAGAGGTTTAGATACCCTCTAAAGAGCCTATTTAGGGTCCTAATGCTAAGGATTTTAGGGATTTAAAGGGGGATTTCCCTATAGCCCCTCTTCTTATAGAGCCTATAGTCCTAAGCTAGGTCCCCTAAAGAAAGCCCCTTAGGGAATAGGAATTAAGCCTAGAAAAGCTATTAGAGCCCCTAGGAGCCTCTGAGGCCTAGCAGGGGGCCAGGGGAGGAGGCCCTATACCTTTCTCTTTATCCTATAAGGATTTGCAGATAAATCCTTAAGACCCTTATTAAAAGCTATTAAAATTAGCTAGAATTTAGCATATCCGATTAGGGTATATAGGGCTTGCATTACTAAAGAAAACAGCCCTAATTACTAAAGGAATCCCTGATTTTTTAGAGGTTAAAAGTCAGGATTTTAGGTGCTTAGCTTGTGATTTAGCTAAGATTACTAAAAGACCTAGTAAATAACCTATTTCTAACCCCCCTAAGTCTCTAGATTGTATAAAGGGGAATACCCTAAAAATTAGTCTATTACCCTATAATAAGCAGTTAGTAAGTCTTATTTTAGTGGATAGAAAAAGTTGCTATAAATGGTGCTTTTTAATAGCTAATAAGAAAGGTAATACTGTTTTTACAGTATTAAAGGGATTTTTTAGAGGGCTTAAAAACCAGTATAGCACTTACCCTAAGCACTTCTACTTTGACGGGGGATTAAAGGTTGATTTTAGTAGCTAAAATTAGCTAGTAAAGAAGGGAATTAAATTTATAACTTCTAGCCCTTATATCTATAAGCAAAATGGGCTAGCTAAGTGTTCTATATGTACTATTTTAGATAGATTACAGGCTACCCTATAGTAGGCAGGCTTACCTCTCCATTTATAGTGCTTTACCCTCCCTGCTATTATTAATTTAATAAATATAACAGTAAATAGCACTAAATCTAAGAGCCTAGCTTAGATACTTTTTAAGGAATTTAATTACCCTATAGAGGATAATTTTAGCTCTATTAGAGCTATAGGATCATATTATCAGGTCCTAATTCCTATAGAAAAAAGGGTAAAAGCTTAAAAGCTAGCCCCTAGGACTGTCTCTAGAAGGTTACTCTTAACCTTAGTTTTAAAAACCTACCTTATTTATATTCCTTCTAAAAACTTAGTATTTAAAACTAGTTTTTTTAAAGATTATAGAGCCTATAGGACCTATATCTAGGGGCCTACCTAGATATCTTATAGGGGCTTTAGAAGGGGAATCTATCTTAGAATCCTCTAACTAAAATAATCCTTTAGAGGGGGAAAGCCAAAATCATAAAAGCCAAAATCATGATTCTGACCTTGTTATAAAGGATTTTCCATAAGAGGATTACCCTAGACCTTAGGATCAAATGGTTACCCTAGAGCCAGAGCCAGAAACAAAGCCAGCTGTAGTCCTAAAGATATCTTAGAAGATGCCCCTTTTAAAGAAAATTCAGATAAGATGGATATTAATATAGAACTCTTAATAAAAGAGATTTGCTATAATACCTAATAGAAGCTAAAGAATAATCAGCCTACCCTAGACCCTAAATCTTAAAAGCAAGCCTTAAAAAGTCCATAAAAGAAGGAATAGCTTAAAGCTATATATAGCGAATTTAAACAGCTATTGCGGTCCAGAACCTTAAACTTTATAGGCATTAACTAAGTCCCTAAAGGTTGAAAAATCCTAAAAAATAGGCTAGTTTTAAGCTTAAGAAGGATAAAGAAAATAATCTTTTAAAGTATAAAGCTAGGCTAGTAGCTAAGGGTTTTATATAAATAGAAGGTTTAGATTATACAGAAACTTTTGTTATAACTAGTATTCCCCCTAGCTAGCGGATTTTACTAGCCCTAGCTGCTTAGTATAACTAGGAAGTTAAATAACTTGATTTTATAGGTGCTTTTCTAAATAGTACCCTAAAGAAATTAATTTATATATAAATTCCAGAGGGATTTACTAAATTTATAAAGGCTAACCCCTTCTTAGTTAATATAGCTAAGAAGTATGATTATAAGGCTTTTATAAATTAAGTAATTATACTAAGACAGTCCTTATATGGTCTAAAGCAAAGCTCTAGAGAGTGGCAGTAAGCACTAACCTTAGTGCTTAAATCCCTTAGATTTAGCCCCCTAGTATTAGACCTAGCTATATTTTACAACCAGGACTCTAAGACCTTTATTATAACATATGTTAATAATTGTCTTCTTATAGGGCCTAATCTACCCTATATCCAGAAGCTTAAAAAGCAGATGTATAAGGCCTATCCTATAAAAGATAGAGGGCCTGCAGAATTCTTCCTAGGGGTTTAAATTCTTTGAAATAGAAGGGATAAAATTATTTAAATTTACCAATCCTAGTATATTTTAGAAGCCCTAGAGAGGTTTAGTCTTCTAGACTGTAAATGTATTGGAATTCCTATATAACCAGGGGTCTTAAATCCCTAGCTTTTAAAGCCTCTTATAGCTAAAGACATAAAGCTATACCAGAGTATAATAGGTACTATAATGTACCTTATGCTGCTTATAAGACTAGACGTGGCTTTTACCCTATAGTGGCTATTAACAGCCCTAGCCACACCTTATATAAAGCACCTAAATACAGTTAAAAGCCTGCTTAGGTATTTATCTAGCACTTAAAAACTAGCTATATCTTATAAGGGTCCCCTATTAAAAGCTAGTAAATCTAGTATATTAGATATGTTACTTGGATTTTGCAATAGTGATTTTGCAGGAGATAAAAGGTCTTCTAAATCTATCTATATATACCTTTATAAGCTAGCTAGGGGCCCTATAAGCTAGAAGTCTAAAAAGGCTTTTACTATAGCTTTATTAACTATAAAAGCTAAATCTGATGCAATTTGCAAGGCTTTTTAAGAATTAAAGTAGCTAAAAGGGATATTTATAGAGCTTAAAATGCCTTTAAACCCTCCTCTTTAACTTTATTATAATAACTAAAGTGCTATAAAAACAGCTTATAATCCTGCTCTTTACAGCCGTACAAAGCATACCCTTTTAAAATTCTACTATAACCGGCAGCTTATATCCTCTAGATTAGCTAAAATATAGTACCTAGATACTAAGAAAATGCTAGCTAATAGATTAACTAAGCCTTTAACTATTCCTATTTATAAGGCTTTTATAGAGCTTATAGGGCTAGGGGCCCTATAATTATCTATCTGGTTATACAACATTCTTATTAAAAAAGCGGCTTTTTAAGGTCACTAAAAACACACATAAAATTCAGAAATTTACAAAAACGAACCATGTCTTTAACAGGCCCTTTTTGGCAAATTATACGCTAATAATAGCGTTTTTTTCGACTACCCTATAGCCCTGAAGCAGGGCTATATTCTCTGTACCTTTGAATTTTTAAAATAAATTATTTGGAATTCTGTTGAATTGTTTCACATAACCCTTTCTTTTAATCCCTAAGACTTCTTTAGAGAGGATGTTAAAAATTACAGGGAATTTTTAGCACTCTAGTGGTTAAGATATAGGTATCTCCTGGGTGGTTAGACGGACCTACTTTTACAGCTAATAAGATTATTTTAGTAGCTATAAGCAAGAATATTAATAATTATTAATAATTAGTATTAACCTTTTATACCTTATTACAAGCTAATAACAGCTATAAAATATATAAAAATATAGAAATTTAAAGCATTTTTAATTGCCCTACAGCTAATAATAAGTATATAAAAACGCGACCGGCAGGTTGGCAGCTGGCTAGCTGCTAAAGCTACTAAAGGTTAAAATCTTAACCTTTAGAAAAAAATTCTGCTAATTTAGAATCTAGAAAAACAGGGTAACGACTTAACCGCTTTCCTTTATAAGAAAGTAGGTTAACCTATAGGTTATACTAATTTATAGATATCTTAATAACTAAAGGTCTTGGAAAAGTCTTAGGAATACTATTAGAATTAGGGAATTTAAGGCTTTTTTTTTATATAATAAAATTTTTTAGGTGAAATTTAGAAAATTAGAAAAGTTAAATGTAGGATACGTTGGCACTTAGTTTATTAGGCTGTAAGTCTATTTTTTTGTTTTCATATATAAATGATTTTTATAGAAAAAGAAAAGTAGTATATAAAGCCCAGCTAGCGGCCGTAGGGCCTAAAAAAGGTTAGTGGGTATATGAGGAAGCTATACACTTCCTCACCAGACCTGATAGATATTGCTACTGCTAGACACTAGAAATTCTATAAAAATTCTATTAAAAATCTAGTATAACTTGCCCTATAGATCCGGCGTAAACTTCCAAGATACTAAGTATTTTTAATAATAATATATACTAACTTATTTTTATTATATAAGTATATTATTAAATTAGGTACTATGAAGGAAAAAAGGCTTATAATTAACATTATGGCGCTATAATAGTTATATAAGCAAAGGGAAATCGCGGAGATCTAGTAGATAAACGGCAATAATAACCTTATTAATATAATAATAAAGGCCTTTCTAAATAAAAGCCTTAAGACCTTTGTTACTAAGAATAAGGCTTAGATTTAAGTAAAAGGTTAGGTAAAGAGACCGGCGTTAGGAGTTGAAGCTAGAGCTGCTTAAGCGCACAGTAAAGAGTTTAAATTTAATAAATTTAAGCACGATTAATTTAAGGGGCTTTAAGGATGCTTTAAACTAAGAAGAGTCATTTATTTAGGTAATATTTCTTATATATCGCGATGTTATTAATTTTTGCTTATTTGTTAATTTTTACGGATTTTTTACGCATTTTGGAGCGATTTCTCTTTTTAAATAAAGAGAGAGTTTACAAGTATTAGAATTGCTTGTTTAGAGAATAAAAGGAATATATAATAGTAACTAGGAATTATAGGTTATATGTATAATGTATATGCCCTAATTAGCTAGGTTACTATGTTATATAACCTAGGGCAGTACTATAGCTATAATACTATACTTTTACATTATCCCTCTCTTTTCCCTTTAGATAACTATAACCATATAGAAATTAGACCTTTGTTACCCCCCCCCTACGTTATTACTGCAGTATATCATACCCTGTAAAACCATCAACTAGGGTTTATTTTAGTATAGTTAGTATAGATACCTTTTTTTATTATAATGCTTTTTACTAAAAAGCTTTAAATATACTATTTATTATTTAAAGGCATAACATCTTAAAGTTTCTCTTATAATTATAAAATTTATATTATATTATAAGTAATCTTTCCTAGCTAGTATTATTATTTAAAGGACCTTACTACTTATTATAAGTCTCTACCTAATATCTAAATAATAGCTTTAATCCCTAGTTATGAAATAGTACTTATAAACTACTTTATCTAGCTATCTTTATTATTATAGCTATATATACTTTAAGTAACTAGAAGATAAGTTAAAGTTTTTAGCTTATATGCCTATTTTAGTACTACTTAAATATAAATCTTAATATTAAGTAATCTTACTTATATAAATAATAATATAGTTATTATACTTTTTCCTATAGCTAGTAATAAATCCTGTTAAATATATACTTATTATAGGATTATTATTATCCTCTTTTAGGCTATAATGTTTTATTATATAAGTTTTTTTATAGCTTTATTTTTTAAAATAAGGAAAGAATTAAGAAAATTATACTTAGCTTTAGTAATATTAGTTTAATGGCTTTTTTAAGATATTATACTTTTTTTAACTTCTTATTATTAGTTTAAAGTATTAGTAAGTAAAGGGGTTTAAAAGATAATATAAGGTTTCTAAAGATATTAAAATAATAAGTAAATAAAGATATATTCCTAGTTTATTTAAGAGTATATATAAATTAACTTTTAATAATATAATTATTAAAAAAAATATAAAAAAAGAAAATAAAAAGTGAAATACTATATATATAAAAGGTTTTTAAGTAATTTATATATCCTACTATAAAAATAATAAATATTATAGGCTTTTCCTCCCTTATTATTAACTTATAATTTAATCCTTATAGCTTTAATTTTCTTCTTATTAAAGAGTTATTTTCTAAACAGATTTAAAGTATTATTATAGTTATATATTATAGGCTACTAGCTATATAATCTTATCCTTACTAAAGGTAATTTTATACTTATATTTAAGCTATTTAATATTAGTTAATTTAAATTAGATTTTAACTTAGGCTAACATTTTACCTCTAATTATTACTAGCTTTTTATAAGTTAGTATAATATTATAGCTAATTTTATTATTTAATATTAGTAAAATTAAGTAGCAAGATATCTTGCTTAGCTTATAGGATTTTATTAAGATTTAGTAAGTTATTTAAATAAATCTTATTATATATTAATAAATAGTATAGCTTTCTTATCTATAGGCCCTAGATTTATTAGTTATTATATTTTAGTACTGTTATTCTTTTAAATATCATTACTAGTAACTAGTCTTTTATTTAATATTCTTAAAGCCCTAGCCTTAATAATTAGTTTTAATAATGTTGGAATCGCTCGCCTGGAGGATAAAAGGGATACACAATAGCAACCGGGAATTATAGGTCATATGCATAATGCGCGTGCCCTAATTGGCTAGATTACTATATTATATAATCTAAAGTAGTACTATAGCCACAATACCATACTTTTATATTATCCCTTTCTTTTCCCTTAGTTTAATAATTATAATTGTTAGTGACACGCAGGTTACAAGTATGCTACAGCACAAATGTAGGGGGGGGGTAAAGTCTAATAATTAATTCATTTATATATTCTAAGAGGGAAAAGCAGGCTATAATGCAGAGGTGTAGTATTATAGCCATATTACAGCCCTAGGTTATATAACCTATAATCTAGCTTATTGGAGTACGTGCATTTTATATATAACCTATAATTCCTAGTTAATACAGCGTATCCCTTTTATCCTCTATATAAGCGATTCTAACACTTATAAATTCTCTTTATTAAAAAAGAGAAATCGCTTTAAAAAAAAATGCATAAAACGCCCCAATAATTAGATATTAACAAACTAGTAATAAAGCAAAAAACATCCTCTAAATGAATAACTTTTATTAGTCCAGGCTAAATAGTTGTAAGGGCAAAGAGTATTAGGGCTAAAGAGTGTAATTCCCGCGTTTAATCCTACCAAATTAGGCACTTATAATCGCGTTTAAATTCATTGAATTTAAACTCCTTACTAGGCGCTTAATTTGCTATTAATTTTAGTAAGGAATTAGGACTTTCCTAATCTTTAGCGGCTCCGGCGGCGGCTCTTATAGTAATTCTTATAACAGGTCTTTTAACCTATCCTTCTACACGGATTTAAACTTTATTTTTTGTTATAAAGGTCTTAAAAGCTTTATTTAGTAAAGCTTTTATTATTATATTCACAGGATTATTATTACTATTAATCCATTATATTTCAGCTACTTTCCTCCTCTTATATAACTACTATAAAGCTATAATATTAATTATTAGCCTTTTTTTCTTTATTATCCCTAGCTTAATAATATATTTATATAGTAAAAAAGAGTTATTATTATTATTCATGTACACTAGGTAGCTAGAGCCACTATCTAGTTTATTGACTAACTTCTTAATATAGGAAAAACCCTAAAATAGGGGAGAAAACCTATATTCTTTTATATAGCTCCTGCTAAGCCTTTAATACAAAGTCTTTATTATTTTTAACTATTAGTATAAGATATCTGCTAGTTCCCCTGGAACTGCAGATAATAACAGAAGTATAGTTATGCTTTATATAAAAGGTTAGTATATTAGTAAAAACCCCTTATAAGTACCTTCCCTCCTAATCTAGCTCTTCCTCCTTTATTCCATTATTTTTATTACCTCTAGTCTCTTTCTTAACCTTAATATTATATATCTACTATACCTTATAAAGCTTCTTAGCTAACCTATACTACTAAAGTTACCTAGTTAAGAGTACTTACTTTATAATATTTAGTGCTAGCTTTTTATTATTAAGTACTGCCCTAAGCTCCTATAGGTTTTTTATTATAAGCACTACTAGGATTAGCCTTAGATAGTTATATTCTAGGTAGAAAAGGATAAAGTGGTAAATATTCTTATCTTCTCCCTAGTATTAACAAATTAGTAATATTACCTTAGGCAGCTGTCTATTATAAAGAAAGGTATTTAGCCTTATCTTCTCTATTTAAAGCTATACTAAGGCTATAGATTTATGCTTTAGTAGGCTATTATAAAGCCTTACTATTTTTTTTATACTATTAAAGTTAAATTCCTTATTTATTACTATTACTTTTACCCATTCTCTTCTTACCTAAGCCTTATGCCTTTATTATATTTACTATTTTTCCCACTCTCTTTCTAATTCCTATTTAGCTATAAGGCTACTAGGGAGGGGGGGGGGCATTAGGAAATACCTTATAGTAATTATATTAGCAGCCTCTTCCTTAGTATTATAGCTATAATGCTATTAAATTATATGCTTATTATATCTTCTTGCCTATACTATTATCCTTAAGTGTTTAGTAAAATTATTACTTAATGTAATTAAGGTATAAATCCACTAGTAGCACTGCTACTTCTGTCTCTAAGAGTATTACTAGCATTGCCTTATATGCCCTTATAATCTACCTTAAGCATTTATTCTATTTCCTTATAAATACCTTTATTACCCCTTATACTACTCCTTTTAACTTACTATAAGTATAGTATATCCTAGCTTTATAGGCTATTATGCTTTTTATTACCTATATATAAAGGGATCTTATATACTTTAATTAGTATCCCTATATAAATATAGCTAGTATTATAAGTACTAACTTCTGCTATAATAATTTAGTATTTACCTTCTCTATATAAGTTAACTAATAAAGATTTTAGTAAATCTAAACCCCTAGGAATTACACTAATTATATTGGTTATATTATTATTCTTTTAAGTTAGATTGTTATTATAATTGCCTGCCTCTTCCTTATAAAGTATATTAGCTTGCTCTTTCCTAGGTTAAACCTTAGCTTATATTCCTTTAATTACTTCTTATATATTCTCTAGGCTCTTTCTAGTTATACTTTAGTCTCCTCTGCTGTTTTTCTATATATTATAATATTTATATTATCTAAGAATCCTAATATTAATATTAATTCTACTACTGCTAGTCTTTAATATAGTAGTATAATATATAGTAAAAAAAAAATAGGAGATGCTAGCAACCCTTACAGAACCACTATAGTAACTTAGATTTCCTTATTAATATACCTATTAAATGCTAATTATGCTCTTCTTTATAACGTAAAGCCCTATACCTATCTAGCCATCTATCCTAGTAGTCCTAACTTCTTTATAGTACAGATTAGTTATTTATAGCTAATAGTATTAAATGCCCTAGTAATATCTAGCTATGCTAATAATACTATTCCCTAGTAATACTATACTATCTTTATAACCTTTTTTAGTATACTTGGTGCTACCTTTATTAACCTGCCAGCTCTATTGCCTATTTATATGTCTAGTAGTATATAGCCTTTCTTTACTATAGTAGTAATCCTCCTTATAATAGCTCCCTTAATTACTTTTCTTAGTATATTTAATAGCAATATCAGCCTCTACCCCCCTAATCTGCCTAACTCCTTAAGGGTTTTCCTAGGTTTATATAAAACTACTACCTTTACTTACTAGAAGGAGGCTAGATAATGTCCTAAACCATAGTATGTATTTATAAGGCATATTAAATATAATATTAGGGCTGCTCTATATAGCTTAAGAAAACCTATTAGCAGCTTATCTAGCCCTAAGGCTTTTTAACTTACTATATTCTTTATAACTTCTTTAATTTCCTCCTTTATAAATACAGAAACCACCTAATTATTACTATAGTATCTTATCTCTGCCTTTATCTCTAGATCTAGAGCCATAGCTATAAATAAAGGGAAAAACCTCCCTGTAAATACCTTTGCCTTACCCTTATATATAACCTCTACTATCTCCTCCCTGCTATTATTCCCTAGCTAAGTTAGTAGTAGGACTTATTATATTTTAGGAGAAAGTCTACTCTATAGCTAGGCCTAGTGCTCTAGGGTTTAAAGGCTTCCTTTTAACCTAAATAACTTACTAACTACCTATTACTAACTATTTTTCTTTTTCTCTAAAATAGTATAATTCTGTTTTTCTATTGCTTTTATTAAGGCCTGCCATGCTTCCTATGTCTATTATTACTACTACTACCTATTAGCATATCTTGCCTTTACTATTATATCTTTTACCCTTTTATTTTACTAAGGCTGTGGTTTACTATGCTTTTAAGGTTATTTAGGTGCTACTATATTAGCTATCTCTATAAACTATTAAGTAAGCTATTATATATAGTTATTAATTTCTTACTAGTTATATAGCAGGAGCTTTAATTCCTCCTTTTTAAGTCTATTTAAAGCCTTTATTATAATAAGGTTCTTATTTACTATCCTTTAACCCTAGACTAACCCTAGGCTATTACTTAATTCCTTATTTATCCTAATACTAATAAGTTAAGGTATATAGTTAGATCTAGCGATTTCTACTAGCCTAATAAATTTAATACTAATATTATAAGTAGTTTATATATAGTTAATAGTGCTATCCCTACTGCTATATTCTCTTCTTATTACTTCCCTAAATAGCATAGCTAGGCTAAGTTACTACCTTATTATAAATTTTAATATCTTATTATGCCCTTAAGAGATTTAGCTAAATCTATCCTATAAGGGGTAGTATTAGTTAAAGTTCCCTATAAATATACTCTAGCCCTTTACCTAGGTATTAATAAAGTATTATAAAGATATCTACTATTCCCTTTTCTAAGCTAGGGAATAGATATTATATACCTTTACTTTATATAGCTTAATACTATATTAATTCTCCCCTTTTTCTATAATTTAAAGTTTTATCTTAACCCTTTAATATATATAAATTACTATTCTTCTGCTATATATTACTAATATATAGTATCCCTAAGATAGATTTAGCAGTATACTATTATAACCTCTTAGTTCCTAAATAGCTATTACCTTAGAGCTAATACTATACCCTAATACTAAATATACTAAATTACTTTTCTTCTGTATATTTTAGTATATAACCTTAATTATATACTCTATTATATGCTTTAAAGCACCCTGGTTAGGCTAGCCCTGGTATTATTTTATTCTTTAGTTAGTTATAAAAAGGCTAGTATTATGCCTTCCTCTGCCGGTCTCTGCAGTCCTAATCGTAGCTTATAGGTTTGTCTCGCAGCTGGGCCCCTCGGGCGTATGCTCCTTCCTCTTGGCTTGCCTGTTAACGTCGGGCAAGTCCTCTCTCCCTCGGGGTGTTTTCCGGCAGCACACCTGCTGCATCTTGCTTCCTCTTTATAGTACCTAGTAATATGTCTAATCTTATAGTAGTTATAACATTACTTTAGGTGAATTATCTTATTATATAGCTTAGTATTAAAAATCTCTGCTTAGTATACTATTCCCCTATAGTATAGATAGTTTGCTGCCTTAGTGCCCTTAATACTAACCACTAGTAGTGCCCTTATTGCTATTCCCTTTAGCTTCTATACTATTATCTTTACTATATTTAAACTATTCTCCTTTTTAATATTCTTTCTTATATTCTTAGTTATAATATAGTTTATTAGTTATATTAGGAATCTCTTAATAATCATACTAAACATCTTTCTATTTACTTCTGCCTTAGGTTTAAAGGTAACTCTTACCTAGGCTGTATTTTCCTTTTATTTCCTCCCTGCTTTAGTAAATATAATAACTATATCTCTACTTTATAGTTAGTATGCTGTTATTACCTTTTTTATACTAATAGCACTATTTACTACCTTTATAATCTCCCCTAGCAATCTATTCCTAGCTACCTTACTAATAGTATTTTCTTTTACTATTACTTTCTAGTAATAGCAGGCTAATATTACTATGCTCTCTATTTAGGCTAAAGGGATTATTATATTTTGCCCTATAACTCTATAAGCCATAATAATTGCCTAAGTCCCCCTAACTACTATTTTAGTCCTAGGAATAGCATTTATTACCTCCTTAACTGCCTTCTTAACTGCCTTCTTAACTATGGTTTTTACCTTATTATTAACCTCTTTTATAATTAAAGCCTATAAGCCTTCTATACTAGTTCTTATTTAGGCTATCTCCTTACCTATATTTATAGTAATTTATATAATAAATCTAATAAAAGCCTATACTTTTATTATTTTTATCTTTAAAATAACTTTTATTATTAATTCCTTTAGTAATTTTATTTTATTCTTTAATTTTTCCTATGCTATTATTACTCTAGGATTCTCCCCTTAATACTATATTTCTTCTTAGGTAGTGCCTTATCCTTTATTAGTTATAAATTTATATAAAAATTCTTTAATTATTATACCCCTTATACTACTTACTCCCTTTATATAATATGCTATTGCTAGGGGGGTAATTAATAATAAAAAATCTAATTCCGTGCTTCTTTTTCGTTTTAGGCGTAATACCGCGTCGTATCCGCGGTGTCGGCAATTTGTTGTTATTTAATATATTTTGCTTAGTTAGTTAGGTTATTAACTTATAATAGCTTCTTTTCTTATACTTTTTTTTATAAAAAGAAGGTTTTATTATTGTCTTTGCTTAAAATGCAACTATTAAATATAAACAATATTAAAATTATTAACCTTTCTTTTAGCTTTATAAGGAATTTAGCATTTTTTAATTTAGCCTTTTTATAATTAAAGAATTTAGTATTACTAAGTCCTAATATATTATTAGTCTATATTCTAATAATTCTAAAACACAAGCTTTCCTTTACAGAAATAAGAAGATATAGGTTATAGGTAGAGGTAATTATCTAAAGCTTTTAATAATAATAATTAAAGTATATTAACTACTAATATATGCTAGTCTTTACTATTTCATATAATAGCTTAATTATAACTATAATAACATCCGGCGGGGAAAGATATGTAATTTACATAGGAAGCTTTATAAGAATTATATATGTTGGG
>AFQZ01000324.1:0-48129 GCA_000222935.2 Aciculosporium take MAFF-241224
CCCCCGGAGGGATATTTATAAGGGAGGATATTTATGCAGTGTTTTTATAATAAACGTAAGGGGGGGTCCGCTGGAGGGATATTTATAAGAAAGGATTATTTATATAGCGTTTTTATACTATAAGTAAGGGGGGTCTGCCGGAGGCAGGAGCTCGCCGCAGGCGGCCCCCGGCAGGGCCCCCGGAGGGATATTTATAAAGGAGGGTAATTTATGCGGCGTTTTTATACTATAAGTAAGGGGGGGGGGTCCGCCGGAGGGACATCTGCGAGGGAGGATTCCCAATACGACTCTTTCCTGGCATGGCAGGGGGGTTCCACCGCAGCACTCTGGGGCGACAAGGCGGGCGGGTTGCTATTGACGACGGAATGCAAGGCTTTGCTTGCTTTTGTCATGGCAGCCGATCTGGGTAGCTATGAGGGCGGGGCAGATTGTGGGCAAGGTATGGAAAGGGAAGGAGGGCAAAAGTGGTATTTTCTGAACCTTGCCCCTGGCTGTCACGGTCAAAGGTGTTCTGTGTGGCTGGATAAGACGGCGGCCGCTTTACGTGTGAAGACCAGAAGCGAGGCGGCGTTTTGAGAATCGACGGTTTGTGACGGAACAGCCCACTGTAGGTGCTATGCTGTCCGCAAGGCGCAAGACACGCGGAGCATGCAGACGAAGTCGCCACGTCCTCCTCCTCCTCCTCCTCCTCCTCCTCCTCCTTGCCACGGCACCACGTCCCCTGGTGGCGGCGTCAGGCCACCGCTCTGCAGCAAGCCCCTGGGGCGAGCAAGGCGCCTTCCTCAAGACACACAAACGACGGGGAGGCAGGAACAAGAGAGGAACAAGAGAGGTACAAGCCAGGCCCCTCACCGCAGGTACTCCCCCTCGGCCACCCTCCCGCAGAGGGCCCTCAGAATGCCCCCCGCAGCGACGTAGTCCCCCTCGTCGAGGTAGATCTGCGCACTCAGGCGGACCCAATACCGGCGACGGCTCACAAACAGCGGCAGAAAGGTGCCGTGGTCGCCGACGAGCGCCCCGAGGATCCAGTCAAGGACGCGGGCCTCGTGCGCGGCCGGCACGACAGTGTCGGCACCCTCGCGCCGGCGGTCGGGATGCTCCGCGCCGGCGTCGTCGCCGCCCTCGACAACGATGGGCAGGGCGACGTTGCCCATGGCGCAGTTGGTCAGCGTCTCCGTCTTGTTGTCGAGGTGGAAGGTGCCGAGGGCGCGGGCCACGATCCGGATGCCCCTCTTGTTGAGCCCCCAGAGGTGGTCGAGGATGGGGCGCTCGCCGCCGCAGACGGCCGCCCGCCAGGCAATGGCGTCGGCGACGCACAGGCAGGGCCCGCTGTCGCGCGTGCCGACGGAGTCAAAGGTGCGGACGTAGCGGCTCTTCCCGGCCGCGGCGGTGGTGCCGCCGCCGCCGCGCGGCGCAAACCCGTGGCTCGTCGCCAGCGACGTCCGCACCAGGTGCTGGTTCCGCGCCGCCGTGTAGAGGATGGCGCACCCGCGCGGCACAAACAGCCACTTGTGGCAGTTTGTCACGAAAAAGTCGGGGTCCGCGGCCGCGAGGTCCAGCGGCACCATGCCGATGCCCTGCGCGCCGTCGACGAGCGAGAGGACGCCCAGCGCGCGGCAGGCCGCCACGACGTCCACCCAGGGGAAGCACACGCCCGGGCGCGAGGAGACGACGTCGAAGAGGGCCAGGCGCGCGCGGCGGCCCTCGTCGCGGGCGACGGCCTCGGCGGCGGCGCGAAACGCCGCGACAACGTCGCCGTCCTCGACCGGGTACGCGAGCGGGATGCGCCGGTGCCGGAGCGGGCGGGGAAAGGACCTGGCCTCGTCGCCAAAGTACTCGGCCAGGTAGTCGACGGCCTTGCCGCAGGCCTCGTACGCCGTCGAAAAGGTGAGCACCACGTCGCCGTCGGCCCAGTGCAGGTTCCGCAGGATCGTGTTGACCCCCTCGGTCGCGTTGCCCACGAAGACGACGCCGTCGGGCGGCGCGCCGACGAACCGCGCGACGGCCGCGCGCGCCGAGTCGAGCAGCGCCGGCTGCGTGTACCGGATGAAGTGGTCGGGGCGGGCCTCGGCCTGGTCCTGGTAGGCGCCGAGCCTGGCGCGGATGGCGAGCGGGTAGGTGCCCAAGGAGCCTTGTCGCGGGTGGTGGTGAGCATATGCCGCGGGGGGGTGGTGGTGGATGGATGGCTTGTGGGAGAAGCAGACGAGGAGAGGAAACACATGGACGAATAAGACATAAAGACGGAGAGAGAGAGAGGAGAGAAGGCCAGGAGCCGGGAGCATGCATACCATGGTTCAAGTTCAGCCACCCCTCGTCAAACATGAATTCCTGCCGCCACGCCCTCCCAAACGGCGGCCGCTGCTTCTCCTCGGCAGAGGCAGAGGCAGAGGCAGCGTCCTCTTTGCCCCTCACGGGCAGCCTCGTCCCCTCGTCCATCTCCTGGCCCATGGTGCACAAAGCCAAGTGAAATGGCTTCCTCGACGCACAAAGCCAAGTGGAATAGCTTCCTCGACGCACAAAGCCAAGTAAAATGGCTTCCTCGACGCACAAAGCCAAGTAAAATAGCTAGCCAAGCGCAATAAATTCCTCGACGCACAAAGCCAAGCGCAATAAATTCCGCAATGCACAAAGCCAAGCTGCTCATCCACCGCCCGACCGCTCCCCCCACAGGCAAAAACGTGACGCACCCACCCAGCCTCGACGTGTGACCGTCCCAGGCAGCCTCCGAGCCCGCACCCCGCACCCCGCACCCCGCTCCCCGCTCCCCGCTCCCCGCTCCGCGCTGCCCCGCCGCCGCTTCCCCGCCTTCCATCCTGGGGCATGGCCCCGCTCCACCACCGAAGCTGGCCGACGCGCGTGCGTCGTCGTCGTCATCGTCGTCGTCCTCGTGCGACGCTTCTTCGAGACCACCCGTTGCCTTGTCTCGTCGGTTCGCTTACACATGGCGTCGCCACTGGCCTGGTCTGCATCCTGTTCTGTTCTGTTCTGTTCTGTTCGTTCTTTGTGGGCCGGGTGCTGCACGGTGTGCGGCTCCCCCCCTCCACTACATCCTTGTAGCTGCCCGAGTGCACCGCCGTTCTGGTGGCGGGCATGCTCTCGAATTCATTCAGGCATGTGCTTATTCACCGTCTGGCTATACCTCCGGGGGCCCCCGGAGGGTCGTTTGCAAGGGGAGGATTAATAACGCTGCTACCCAGGATGCCAACATGGACAGAGCTGCCGCGCCCCCCCCCCCCCCCTTCGACTCCCGTCACTTTCATCCCCTCCTTCCTTTCTGCCCTCCATTGACCCCCTTACCCTTTGGCATCAACACAATCACGTTGCACCATGGTCGGCGGCTGACTTGCAGCTGCGCAACACGACTGCGCAACACAAAAACACACGGCTAATGCACACAAAACTCATACGGCTACAACGCCTTCGCCCCTTCGTCCACCCCCCACCGCCCATCGCATCATGAAGAAACAGGCCCATCCGTCCCACACACCGTTATCGGCTCCGTGATCGACGCCTCGGGTCCATGTCGCATCACGGCCGCCGCTTGCGCAAAAAAGGAATTCGTGCGGATCGTCATCGCCCGCGTCATCGCCCTCGTCGGCGTGTGATCCGTCATGGATATCCTGTTAACCTTGACCCGAAACTCTTCGAGCATCTTATGCGCTGATTCAATGTGCGCCGCGTCGGCAGCCATGAGAAAGAGGTAGACGAGGAAATTTCCGCAGAGCATCAGTTGCGAACGCGCATCTGGGTCATGATGATGGTTAGTATATGCATGTTTATGCTGGAACCAAACTGGGGCGAGCAAAGCACGCTAGGAAAAAGAAACAAAGGAAAAAGGCCCACGTACGGCGTCCCCAAAAACCTCGGAAATCTCCAGCATGAACGCCGACGAAAAAGTCGGTAAATTGCGCAAAGTCGGCAAGAGCATAGGCAAACCATTGACGCAGGTTCGAGTTGGGCTGCGATTTGGCCGCCTTGGTGGCGGGATGCATCAAAGCCCGGTACAAGAGAACCTTGATTGCGAAAAACGCCAAATGCAACGGACCTGGTTGTCCCTGTTTGTCAGAACTATTCAAAAAAAAAAAAAAAAAAAACCAAAGACCGCGTCGACTCACAGTTGTGGCATGATACCGAAGGATCTCGATTTCTGGGAACAACCAAGCAGGAAGGAATCATGCTCGGCCAGTCCTTCAACTTGTCGTGTACGTCTGCGAGGCGCTCGCGGGCCACCATCCGATCATGAGGATTGACCATTTTCGGATTGACTTGGCTGAGGACACCAGCGTGTTAATGCTGCACAAAATGCCACATGGACAGGTTACGAGACACAGACGACAAAGACAAAAAAAAAAAAAAAAAAAAAACCTACACAATCCAGAGTCCAGAACGGTCCGTAGGTACCGCGTTATCTTGACATACTCCAGAAACCTCGCACCAGACGCCACATCAAAGTAGGCATTCTGCAGATCCACGAGATATCGCAAATCATCCGGCACGTCCTCGTCGCAGCGAAGATGCTCAATGTCGACAGGCGCCGTGGTAAAAGACGTCTCGCTGATATGAGGAGGGTTCCCCAACGAGATGGCGGCCCAGCAATCCGTCACAAAGACGGACCACCATAGCTTCTTGCGCAGCTTCTTCTCCACCGGTTCAATGTTCCAGTCCGTCGGATCCAGGTGCAGGCCAATCAGCTGCGCACAAGCCGTGGCCTGCGCCGCGAGCGTAAACGTCGAGGGCGCTTCCATGGCATCAATGGAGGGCGGTTGGACGTGGATCAGGAGCAGACACGCCTGCACGACAAACAGATTGGGGTTCTCGACTTCTCGGCGGAGAGCCCTGTGAGTCTGGTCGACAATCTCGTGCTGGTGGAAGGGGAAGGCCTCTCCCGCCTGCGCGGCGGGGCCATCGGCCCAGAAGACGCAGCCCAACGCGTAGACGGCCCCGCGCAGACACGCGGGGATCGACTTCCTGTTGCTCGCGTACCGGCGGAGGAAGCGGACCTTGGACAGGAGCGGCAAGATGGGATGGACGTGTCGAAAGTACAGCCGCACGAGGACGTCTGCGTGAGGCCATACCTTGGTCTCGATGGCGTCCGAGGCTTCCTCCCTCGACAGGTTGGTGTGTTTTGGGTGTCCGAGGGACAGGAACAGAAAGTGCTGTGGTAGGTCGTCCACGTCGGACCCGCCGCGATGAATCTGCACAACATTGGCGTCCACAGTCGACATTTCGCTCAGAATCCCATAACTAAACGCATCGAGGACGAATGGATCCTGCTCCGCTGTGCGGCCCAGGAAATATGTCGAACGTCCCGGGTTGTCCTCGAGGGTATGCGCTGCGGCGCCGCCGACGGACGATTCTGGAGAGTTCAAGGCCGGCTGCACAATGTCCATGCTCATCAAGGTCGAGTCCAGCTCCACCTTGATCTTGGGGTCCCGGACGAAGCCATAGGACGCGTACGCGGCAGACTGTGGCTCGTGGCGGAATTGTGACGACGAACGGTCGCTGGCCGCCGAGACAGACGGTGAGATGGCGTTTCGGGGGCTCGACCTGGGACTTGTCAAAGCTTCGTTGTGCCCTCGGTTCACTCCTGGTCTATTCGACGGGACATGGTCATGGCCGGCATATGTCCTCGATAATGCCGCTTCCCCTGCGGCGGTAGATTGACACGTAATGCCTCTGGTCTTGCAGAAAACACCTAGAGTGCGACGACGTCAGCCGTGACAAATCGAAAGCATGGTCGAGTGGCCACGAGGGCACGTGTGGAGACAAGAGGGACAAAAAAAAAATTAAAAAATAGCAAAAACAAATAGCAAAAACAAATAGCAAAAACAAATAGCAAAAACAAATAGCAAAAACAAATAGCAAAAACAAAGGGTCGGGCAGAGAGAGCAAGGGAGAAAGGGCGAGAAGCATGGTCGTCGTCCCGTCAAAGCATGTCGACACAAAACTCACACGGAGGTTCCGTCGTGATGATGCAAGCCGTCTTCCTTCGGCGACAGGCGTCACAAGGACGGCTCTTGCGGCTTCTTCTCTCCCTCGGCACGCCAAAGGTGCTCTGTATCACAAACTTGCGGGGGCGGCCGTGGCTTCTCGGTTCAGGGCCACCCTCCAGCTGCTGATCAGCCGGCACGGGAAACGAAGCTGGGCCAGCAACAAGAGGATCGGAGGGAGGGTCCGGAACGAGGTCGCTGGAACGGTCGCCATCCATGGCCGCCGGGTGACGTACGGGCGGCAAAAAAAAAAAAGATGCGGCTCGAGACAGATGGGCGACACAGACGCGCCACTTCGGCCTACTTGCTATCTGGATCGTGTCCAACGTGTCTGGTGTCGGCGAACACAGTCGGCAAAGCCCCGATGCTGTCCATCGTAAAGGGTGCTCTGCTCTGTGCTGACTGGCTGGGGGCGAACTGGGCCCAGCTGCCCCGGCTGGGCCAGAGCGCCTTCTCGCTTACTGGCCGCTTACGCCCTCTGATTGGCTGCACGCGCCCTTGCTGTGGGTGCGACTTGTGACTTTTTTGTTTGACGGCTGGGACAGCTGCACGTGCGGAAGGTGGCATACTTTTTTTTTTTTTAGGCAGATTGCATCGTTTGTCTGTCTTGTGGCCGAGAGTCACGGGATCGGCTCAAAACCGACGAGCCCAGCCGAGCCCAGCCGAGCCCAGCATGGGAATAAAGACAGAAGAAGCCGCCAAATCCGCCCGAATTCCCCCCTTCAGTTACAAAACAAGGCCGCCGCCGCGTCGTCGTAACACTACACCTCTCAACGTCTCGCCCCGATGATTGCGATTCCCATCCTGTAGTTTGCACATCAACTTTGCGTGCCTCGCCTCCAGGTGGGCCCCCTCAGTAGAGGATGTGAGATGTCAAGTAGCGTCAAGAATGCTTACAGATTCCGGAACCCCCCCCCCACGTCTGAGGACGGAAGAACAAATGCCACGTCGAATGTACATGCCATCTGCCATGCCATACCCGCGCGACATGACAAATTCAGGCGGTCGACCGACCACGTCTCTGCCTGTCGACAGGATCAAGTTTTCGAGCTTGTTTCAGTCCTCCGTGGCCAGATGCAAGGCTCCTTAGAAACGTCATGTCAAGGGAGAATGATGCCATCTACAACAACGTTTTTGTTGGCCTTGGCAATATCCAACACGTACACCACCGCACGTACCACATCTATCGTTTCGCCTTTTTTTCCAACCGTGTGTACCCCCTTTGGTCCCCGCTGCACAAGTAAACGGTACATTGTACTCTTACCCCTTTCATTGAGACTGTCGGCCGTTTCTTTCTCTTATTCTGTCCTCACCATCTGCTGTCATGGATTGCAATTCCGTTTGCGCATAAATTGCTCCGCAAACCTGTTTGGGCCGCAACCATCAAGTTTCGGCGCAACGTAAACACGAGACTTGTACAGCTCAGCATGGCGAAAGATCAAGCAAGCCAATAGTTACCGAATGTTGTGCAAAAGACGCCCAATGTACTTCACATCAATGGGGCCAGACTCATCATCATGGGCAACAGGAACATCACGCCGACATCTGCATCAAACACGAATCATGTCGTACTTGTCATGTCGAGCCGTTCTTGTATTCCAATCTGGGCCTCGATATTTCACCACTACGACCAGGGTTGAAGAGAGTGTCGTTCCATCATTGTCCTGCCCAATAACAACCAAATGAAACAAATAGAGCACTGCGTATACGCCCCCGTCTTGCTCCGTCGTTGCCCTTCCTACTCTGCTTACGCAGCATTCTGCTTAGCGCGAAGGTCAAAGACCTTGAGCGCTTCCTCGGCAGCCTTGAGACCACTCAGAACCATGGCACCGAATGTAGGACCTGAGATGGGGAACAAAAGTTAGCTACCTTCAAAACCATACAACGACGGCACATGACCTTACCCATGCGATTGGCTCCGTCAACTTCGGAAAGCTCCATGCCGCCGACGATGAGACCGGGAACGATTTCGCGAGTGTTTTTCACAATGGCATCTTCGGCCGAGTTCATATCGAGTCCGCGCATACCACCAAGCTTTTCAATCCTCTGCATGCTCACAAGACGCTTGACGCAAAATGCGCCCATTGGACCATCATGTCCCGTGGTCGAGATGATGAGAGGAGCATTGATGGTGTTGGGATCCATGCAGGACTGGTCATCGTGATGCATAGAGACCAAGGTCCAGTTGGTGACGACACCAGCAATGCGAACGCCTTCATCCGAAGGACGAGTCATCAGATCCTCCACACACGTAGCATTGAACATCTTGATGTTGGGCATGGAGAGCACCTTGGACAGGATGGTCGAGGTGAACAAAGCAGCGTGCTTGACGACGACGTAATTGCCCTCATCTTCGTATGGAACACCAATCTCGCCAAGGAATGCGTCAGCAGGCTTGCGCATCACCATGGCAGAAAAGAGCTGGCCGCCTAGCCAGGCACCGCCGCCAGGGGAAACGGAAGCCTCAATGATGCAAATCTTGAGGTCGGGTCGGTGCTTGCCCAGGACATAGGCTGCACTGAGACCGCAAGACCCAGCGCCAATGATGACAATGTCAGACTCGGCATAGGTGTCAAGGTCCTGGAAGTATCGGCGAGTCATGGCACGCGAGACCTGACTCTCACGAATGGGCGCAAACTTGAAATTGTCCCACTGGCCCATCATCTCCTCGATGGTCTGCGTCTTGGAGGCGCCCGAAAGAGAAAGCTTTGATGAAAGAGAAAGCTTTGATGTTGGTCTGACAAGCTCAGCAACTTGCCGAGGAGGAGAAACGGCGGCGGGGGGGCTCATGATGGATCTGCAAAAGTTAGGATATGGAACCGCAACGGCCAAAGGAGGAGGAGCATGATCCTTTCGCTGGTATTATCCAGATCAAGTTGAGGGCCGTATATTCTCAGCCACACTCCGCTGCTCACTTTGGTTGTCCTTGACCCGCCCCCAGGTAGGCAATAGTAGAACCAATGTTTACATATCGCATCTGGTCATGGGAAAGGAGAAAAAGGAGGCAGCGGAATGGGCACCGGCTCATGCAGCAAACTTTACCTGAAGAGGCGTGATCATATTCGGATATACCATAGCGCAAGGAAGCCATGATTGCTGATGAAACCACGGAGAGGTGACGTGTACCGATTGGAAAAAAGCCGGGTTATCTGCATCCTTTTTGTTAGATTTGCAAGCTCGCGAGGGACATGGTTTCAGGTTCAGCCCACAGTTGGAATTTTGGAATGGCACCTAATGAATGTCGACCGTGACGTATTGATGCGAGTTTTGCAGATGGAGCGAAGTTTGAGCAAAAGGCGAAAGAGCAAGTTCAAGGCCGACGTGGATGTGTGAGGGGTTTTATCTGCCAGTGGCGTCTTCCTTTGCTATTGTGCGGATTCAATGATTCAGCCGGTGGGGAAAATTGAGGGGGAAAGAAAAGGTGGAAAAAAAAAATCCCAGGATAATTGGCCAGATATTCCTGGGACATGTCACGGGCACACGCTAGTTGGTGGAGCGGGGAAAGTGCCAACAGCTTGGTACTTGCCGTCCAGATCAAGACGTTTGATCAAGACGTTTGATCAAGCCGTTTGATCAAGACGTACAGTTGACGCAACAGGCTTTTTGCCATCAGACGACTTCCATGGATCCTTTCCTTTCCCTCTCCTCACCTTCTCCTCACGCCTCGGCCACCTCGCGAATCGTGCTGACAAAGCTCGCGGGCTCATGGCCAAATCGCCCCAAAAACAGCCCGTCTAGCCCCGTCTTTAACCGCGAGTACAGGCCCGGCCCCGCGCTGCCGCCGTACACGATCCTCGTCACGCCCTCTCTTGATCTCACGCACCCGAGCTGACGAATGCCCTCGACCACGCGCAACACATGCTCCTCACCCGCAGGCTTTGCCGCGCCGATCGCCCAGACGGGCTCATAGGCGAGCGCTACTTCGGCCTCCGAGGCTAGCTGCCCCAGCACACCCTCGATCTGTGCGCGACACTCGTCAACGGCCGCGGCCACGACATCCGCCTCCGCCTCCGCCTCCGCCTCCGCCTCCCCTTTCGTCCGCTCCCCAACACAAACAAGCGGGACCATGCCGTTCCTGCTTACGGCCGCCGCCTTGCGCGCCACCGCGCCATCGTCCTCGCCGAACATGCTCCGTCGCTCCGCGTGCCCGACTGATACGATCCGGACGCCCACCTCCCGGAGCACCGCGGGGCTGACCTCTCCCGTGTACGCGCCGCTGTCCTCCCAGTGGCAATCCTGAGCGCCGGGCCAGATGCTCACCTGCTGCACCGACGAGTCCCTGATCTTCTCCGCCGTTTGAGAGAGAGCCACAAAGTCGGGCATGATGAAGATGTCGATGTGGGCGAGAGATGAGGGCGGGAGAGCGCCAAGATGGTCCAGGAGGCTGTTGGTGAGTTGGCAGGTGCGGGAGAGGGAAAAGTACATTTTTGTCGAGAGGCCAATGAGACGGCGCGGGCGTAATGACGACGAGCACATACTTCTTTTTTCCCTTCTTTTCTCTACACCGTTTCCTCTTCGTCTCTCTCTTTTTTTTTTTTTTTTTTCCTGAATTGCGCCGACAGGTTCTGTTTGTTTTCGAAAACGCATCGCCAAGTCAAAGCAATAATCGACTGAAGGAAAAAGAAAAGCCGACAGTCTACTAGCTTGGGGAGTAGCTACCCAAGTTACACCCTCCTTTTCGATCATGCCCCTTTTCCCTCCTCTTGCGCTTCCTCCTTTTTTCCCAATAATCCACTCCACATTTTTATGCAATGGACGTGCGGATCTCGGCGGGAGAACTAGGGCTTGCCGCTTTGGGAATCCCGGGCTGCATGCGCTGCCGCTGCAAGGCAAGTGCTGTTTCAAGCAGAAATGTACCGACGGACATTCACCTCCGCTCATTAGAAACATGCAGCTCATCATCTTGTCCAAAGGGAGCGTGAGAGAGAAAGAGACGAGGCACCGGCCGCCATCATGTTGAAATCGGAAAACGGGTTTGGGGCTCCAAATCAGACGGATGTGATTCAAAACGGCAGAACGGCGTCATCTGTTCCATCTCATCTCCTCTCTCCCCAATCTATGTTCACGTCTCCAATACCTCACCCTCCAGGTTCATAATCTCATCCACCTTCCTCGCGCTCGCACCACCGCCATCAAACTCATACCCCAGCCACTCTCTCGCCAGTCGCCGCGCAAGCTCCAGCCCGACCACACGCTCTCCCATGCAAAGCACCTGCGCGTTGTTGCTGAGAACGCTGCGCTCGACGCTGAAGCCATCATGGGCCGTCACGGCCCGGATGCCCTTGACCTTGTTGGCCGCAATGGCAACTCCCAGGCCTGTTCCGCAGATGAGCAGTCCACGATCGGCTTTGCCTTGCGCGATGAGGCGTGCGGCCGCGGCGGCGCGGACGGGGTAGGCTGTCTTGTCGGAGGCTTCGTGGGAGCCCACGTCGATGACTTGGGCGACGCGCTTGTCTGATTCGAAGTCGCGCTTGATGGCGTCCTTGTATGACACACCGGCTTCCTGGAAGGGGAGGTGTGTGAGTAGTTGGTTTGGTCAAGAGAACAGACTGTTTTTGGTGGCTTTGGTGTGGTGTGGTGTGGTTGGTGTGGCAGCAACGGCCAAACTCACATCGCAGCCCATGACGATTCTCCAAGACGGCGACATGGTTGGTACGTAGTAATGCTTGCGGTGATGCAATGACACTTTCTTGTACACAAGTCTCGATTTTTACCTCTCTGCGTTTCGTGTCCGAAGAAGGAGAAAGGGCGACGAGGTGGTGAAAAAACAAGTTTGGCCCGCGTGAAACATGTCGGCACAATCACCTGGTTGATCCCTCCCCAGGAAGCAAAGATGCTCGCAACCACTACATGGAATCATTGGACCCTCTCCTCTCTTCCCAAAGGGTACATGCGAAACCATGTACATACACATGTCTGTATGTAAGGTGCCTACATGATACACAATATGTAAACGTTGCGTCCTTCCGCCGTCCTTGACCCATCGGGCCTGCGCGCTGTGCCAATCGGAACCTGGCCGACACTGCCGGGTGCATCCCGCGTTGACACGACAGTGAACGGACCGACATGCTGCTCTTGTTTATCTGAAGTCCTCTGAAGAAGCAAGATGGAATTATTCTAAAGCAGTTTTTTAAAACTGCAGAGCGTATTGAAAGTTTTATAGATTATGTCTTTGATTTTTTTTTTTTTTTTCGTTACCTGGCCACGTCACCTTCTTCTTTACGGCTTTGAGCATGGTAATATACATGTATATCATGTAACAACGAATCGTCGCATGATTAACCAGTCACAAAGTCTTACGATCCACAACGCGGTACTTGTAGCTACAGTACAAACGCCCGCTCTACTAGAATATACGTACCATCCCAATCAGCATTCTCTCTTTGGTCAGGACGCAGATATCCTTACAAGGCGTCGTCAGGTCTTTGTAAGCATCGTCACGAAAAGGCAACACCCCGTCCTACGCATTTGCCCATGACTCGTTGCAAATAGATTGAATGACTCTTGCTGGCCCGATAATCATGATATCAATACAGGTCGTGTCATATCCCGTGCCCTTGGCGAATTCCCAGTCTACGCGCTCTTCACGACCTTGTCGTCGTCAAATTCTATGTCGATCATTCCGTCAGCCTTGATCGCCTTCACCACCATGCCCTTGAAATCGATCGGTAACCGTCGCTTCAATTCGTCCGTGCAGAGCGTCAGGAGCTTTATGCCCTGTCCGAGTGTAATATCGGGGTGATGGTGTTTATCCAAAATCGACAAGCAATAGTATCTGCGCACGGAGGGTCAGCCGTCGCGGGTAAGCCAGAATCCCCATCCCTCCTCCAACGCGCACCGCGACACAGGAGAAGCCGGCAGCTCTAGACGTACTGTGCGTAGCCGTGAGCGGCATAGGGAACCTCGGCCAACGCCGCCAAGTAATCAAGCCAGTAGAGGTGTGGCTTGCCGGTGATGGGGTCGACCCCTCCCATCAGGAGATTGACATTGTAGGGATGACGCGATCGCAAGCTCGACGCAAGCTCGCCGCGGACAAAGTGTGCCAGCCCCGAGGGAGACAGTTCGGTTTCGTTGCGCATCGAATAGAGCTGGGCGTTTCTTTGGATGTACTCGGCGAATTGTACTGCCCCAAAGGCATGTTAGCCGCCGACTTTTGGCTGGAGCTGCGAATCATGCTTGCTCTCCGAAGCGCTTTGTTTCTTCGCCATGGACAAATCCGTGAAGAGCGGGATCATGCTCTGCGCCTACCCGTATCACCAGCCTCCCCCGAAAAAGCGACCAAGGTATGCTTGTTGAGCGCTCTCGTCTTGTCGTCGGATGCTTTCAAAATCGTGGCACCACGCATCGCCGCCTTCGAGGCAGCAATGATGGTGAAGTCCTTGCCCGTAATTCCCAGCAGAACCTCCCTATGTCAAGCTGTCAGCGTCTCCAAGGCGAATCATCCAAGTGACAAAGTCTCCATTGACTACCCACATGTTGTTGACCTGAGTGGTGTTGTGTTGTCTGATGAGGTAGTAGGGGAGGTGTGAGGTTGGAGGTCTGGAGCGGAGGCTGGTTCCTGCTTGTTGGCAGCGATGCGTCCAGCTTAGCTCCGTTGTCTGTGCAGGCTGCAAGCACCGCGCGTCACGGGCGGGTGCCCGGAAATAAGTAGCACCGTTCAATCTGCGAGTGGCGTACCAAGGCCTCCAAGGAACTGCGGTCCCTGTTGGTCCCTGTTGGTCCCTGTTGGTCCCTGTTACAAAGGCAAAAAGAAGGGAAAAAATACAAAAGCTACACGTGCCGTGGGCCATTACCTAATCATAATCCCGAAGCGACCAACTTCTTGTTCAGGCTGATCTCTTGGGAAATGCTGGAAAATGAAAATGGAAAGTGCGTTTGCGTGAGTGCACGCCAGTAGAACGTCGGGATTCTCCAATCGTTTGTCTTGTGAAAAACACTGCCAAGGCACTTCTTACCTGTACCAAGCACGTACACCGGCCTAGGCTCGTGGCGGTGCTAACCCCCTGAGTGCTCAATGCCATGGGGGCCACTGCACGCCCTGCTGGCCTTACCAAGTACTAAGAGGTAGGTACGCACCAGACATGTACGACTTGTGCTGTACTACTTGTGCTGTACTACCTGTGCGTACCATAGGAAGCAAGTACCTGGGTACTTGGTACTCATGTACCTTGGTAGTGCATTTTGTCAGGCGTCGTGCAGCTGGGAGGCAGAGAGGGGTGAAAATTTTGGCCACTTTTTTTCCAGCAAGAAAAAAAAGTGTAGCACGCCTTGATTGGGCACTAGCCTGTTGTGGCCACCCGCAAAAGTAATTTTTCCCTGCCTTCTTTTTTGCCTCCAACCGACTTCCCGCCGTCCCTTTTTCTTCCTTCCCACAACGTAAATCTCTACATCCACAAATCCTTTCATCCCCCCCTCCTCTCATTCTCATCTCTTCCATCTAGGTCATTTCCAGAGACCCTCCGTCTTTCCTTGGTCTTTCCTTTGAAGTCTTGTTCTTCGAGGGATCGTGCAAGCATCGGTTTCTTGTGTACTGTTTTCTGGGGAAGAGTGAAAAGCTCGCGACACACGCGTCCTTTTCTTTTCTTTCTCGTCTGCCGAGATCTTATACCCTGTCCCATTCGTTTTTTTTTTTTCTGTTTTCTTCTTTCAAACACCAGCGACAGGCCTCACAGTCAGCATCATCACCACTTCGCTCGTCATTGCGGGAGTGGGTTTTCGCTGTTGATCTACGATTGATTACTGTGTCTACGAGTCCCTCAGAGATTCGAAGCATCAAACTCTTGACGTCTGACGTCTAATCCGTGGATTCGAAACGACAAACTAGAACGTTACATCTCAATATGGCGGATCATCTCAACATGGGCGGTCTAAACTTGGCCGATGGCCACCAGGGTGGAGGCCAGCAGCGCTCTTATATTCCACCTCACATGCGAAATCGCCCGTCTGGTCCTCCTATGAACGGTCCTGGTCCGGGACCTGTTCCTGTTCCCGGACCCGTCCCCGGACCCGTCCCCGGACCCGTCCCCGGACCTGTCCCTGGACCTGTCCCTGGACTTGTCCCTGGGCCTGTCCCCAACGGCGCTCCCAACGGCGCTCCCAACGGCGCTCCTCCTAATGGCTTGAACGACAGTTCCTGGGCTGGGTAAGTCAAACTTTCTTCCTCCTAGCTGACGCAGGCAAGTGGCTTGAACATGGAGGCTCACATCGCTACTAGCAACAACAACTTTGCTGCTCCCGGTGGTGGCCGACCGAACAACTGGAACAACGGCCCTGAGGGCGGTGCTCCTTCATTCCAGAACAATCGCCGCGGCGGTTGGGGTGCCCGTGGAGGCGGTCACGGCGGTGGCCGTGATGACGGCGGTCATTCCTACTCTGCCCGAGGCTCGGGTGATGGCCAGTGGCGCGATGGCAAGCACGTTCCCGGTCCGGCTAACCCCCGTATCGAGCGTGAGCTTTTCGGAACCATTGACGATCCCTCCAAGCAACACACTGGTATCAACTTCGAAAAGTACGACGACATTCCCGTCGAGGCCTCTGGGCGTGACGTTCCCGAGCCTGTCAACCAGTTCTCCAGTCCTCCTCTGGATGAGCACTTGTGCCGCAACATCGAACTGGCTCACTACAAGGTCCCTACTCCCGTCCAAAAGTACTCCATCCCCATCGTGTCGGGAGGCCGTGATCTTATGGCCTGTGCCCAGACTGGTTCGGGCAAGACGGGAGGTTTCCTGTTTCCCATTCTTTCCCAGGCCTTCCTCAATGGCCCTTCCCAAGTTCCCGCCAATGCTGCTGGCCAGTTTGGCCGTCAGCGAAAGGCTTACCCCACTTCTTTAATTCTGGCTCCGACTCGCGAGCTAGTCTCTCAGATTTACGAAGAATCTCGAAAATTTGCCTATCGGTCGTGGGTTCGGCCTTGTGTTGTCTATGGTGGTGCCGACATTGGTTCTCAGCTTCGCCAGATTGAGCGCGGCTGTGATCTTCTTGTTGCCACTCCTGGACGTCTTGTCGACTTGCTCGAACGTGGCCGCATTTCCCTCTGCAACATTAAGTATCTTGTTCTCGACGAGGCCGACCGCATGCTCGACATGGGTTTCGAGCCTCAAATTCGCCGAATTGTCGAGGGCGAGGATATGCCCTCGGTTGCCAACCGCCAAACACTCATGTTCTCGGCCACCTTCCCGCGCGACATCCAGATGCTCGCTAGAGACTTCTTGAAGGACTACGTCTTCTTGTCCGTCGGCCGCGTCGGCTCCACCTCGGAGAACATTACTCAAAAGGTGGAGTTTGTTGAGGATGTCGACAAGCGATCCGTCCTTCTTGACATACTCCATACTCACGCTGGCGGCTTGACCCTCATCTTTGTTGAGACCAAGCGCATGGCCGACTCTCTTTCCGACTTCCTCATCAACCAGAACTTTCCCGCCACCTCTATTCACGGCGACCGAACTCAGCGTGAGCGTGAGCGTGCTCTCGAGTACTTCCGTAATGGCCGATGTCCTATTTTGGTTGCCACTGCCGTTGCTGCTCGTGGTCTCGATATTCCCAACGTTACTCACGTCATCAACTACGATCTTCCCACTGACGTGGACGATTACGTTCATCGAATTGGTCGTACAGGCCGTGCTGGAAACACAGGCATTGCCACTGCCTTCTTCAACCGCGGTAACCGAGGTATCGTCCGTGAGCTCATGGACCTTTTGAAGGAAGCCAACCAGGAGGTTCCTCCCTTTTTGGAGGCTATTGCCCGCGAGTCTTCCTTCGGCGGTGGCGGCCGCGGCGGCCGATCCCGCGGCGGCGGAGGTGGTGGCCGTGGCGCCGCTAATCGCGACTTCCGTAAATTTGGCGGAGGAGGTGGCGGAGGAGGTGGCGGCAGCGGTGGTGGCTTCGGAGGCAACGGCGGTGGTTTTGGCGGACATCAGCAGAACTCTGGCTACGGCGGCGGTTTCGGCGGCCCTCAGGCTGGAGGTTATGGCGGCGGCGGCGGTGGCTACGGCGGTGGTGGTGCCTATGGAAACCCTGGCGGACCTGGTGCACAGTCTTGGTGGTAAACTGTTTGCAATAACGGTGACCTGCCTCGACCCATCAGTCAGGCATCTGCCATGATGTTCGTGGCCGAACTGGTACATGCGAATTTTTACTTGTCTGTTTTGTTATTCCTTGATTTTCTTTGTTTTGTCCTTTTTGCTCGATCATGTCGACGACTGAAGTCTCCCCTTTTTTTGCTCTTGGACTCGATGCATCTTTTTTCCCTAATTTTTTTTTGTTTTTGTTTTTTTTGTTTTGGACGAAACGGCGGCATCATGACCTGCGAAGACGAATGAGTGCCAAATCGGTTCATCGGCTTTGTCAACAATGGTCACGGGCATTCACGAAGCATCTGATAGATTGCATATGTTTTGATTTCGTCACCCTCCTCACTTGATACCCCTTAGACCGCGATAGGGGGAAAGAGAAGGCACTGGCGGAAACGTGGTGATATATAATGGATCCGGACAAGAAAAAAAGCTGGTCCGGTCATGCATCACGATTCTGCATGTTTCTTTTACTGCCCCGAAGGGCATTTTTCTCCTGAAAGGGGCATATTTTCGCTTTCACGATAGAGGGTCATGTTATCGCCGTGCATATATAGACAAAAGTGGATTTTACTCGGTTCTCTGGTCGCAATTGCTTATTTGGTCTCCTGGCGACGGAGGGCCTTTGAAGAAGGACATGAGAGCAGATGAACATAGAGTTGGGGAAACAAGGCAGTCGGACAGGTTTTCCTCTGTTTCACAAGTCACAGAGAGAGAGCGCATGGACGAGACGGCACTCGACACAAAGGTTATGGACTTTGCTGGAGCAGCGGCGCTCGCATTGAAAAGGCCCTTGTTCTTTTTGACGGATGCAAGAAAGACGCCAAGCGGCGAGACGAGGACTTGGTGTGGGGGATGCCCAGGTCACAGGTCTCGCAAGGGTGGGCTTTATGCCTGGCGCCAAATGGAAAGGACAACCAGAGAGAAGTGATGAGTCCAAAATAAAAATGAAATTATGTTTTGTTTTTGCAAACTTGTGTGTTGAATGATGTGACCAATGCCGCTGTGCGACATGGTAGCTTACGGGATGGCGTTAAGGATATCGGCTGGATTGGCAAGAAAGGAGGATGAGGACGATACGGGAGGTGGATGGATGGATGGATGGATGGATGATGCCTTGTAAGAGTGCTTACTTGTTATGAAAAAGAAGAAAGGGAAAAAAGGCAAGACGAGGTCATGGTGGAATTGGCACGATCTTGAATGCCTCTTGACCTTGGAGGGTGGCTCGTGCGCTCATGTTGACGACTCTCGTCAATGCTGGTGTGCTAGACATTCTGGAAGCGTAATTCGAACGACGAAGATTTGAGAAGATGGTCGAGTCGGACGACAACTTGCGAAATTGGGCAGCCGAGATTCTGGGTTTAGAATGCAGCATGGTGGATGGACGATGCCCCAGGCGAGTGAGCTCTTGCACATGCACAACCTACCCTACCCATCAGAGACACGAGGTGCGGCGCTGATACGAAAGCACGAGCACTTGAACAAGACGTCCCAGGAGCTTCAGACATCGCGGGACGCCTTCCTCGAACTGGTCCGGGCCCTGCCATCTCGGCGTGAAAGGGATGCCTTGGCCATTTTCCCAACGTGTTGGACAGCATGTGGATGCCGAGACGATGGTGGGGCATATTCGCGCAACTGATCTTCTTCTCCTCCGGCTGCGGACAGATGTTGAAACCTGGCCGGTATAGTTGTGAGGGATAGGAGGGAGCGGGTTGGGGGGGGGTGCTGCTCGGCAGGCTGCTTGCAGGGTAGATGGATTATGTGGGTGGGGGGGGGGTACAAGAAATAAAATCGAACAAAATGGAGAAGCTAAGAAATGAAATCAAATAGAAATGGAGAAGCTAAGAAATAAAATTAAACAGAAATAGAGAAGCCAAGAAATAAAATTAAATAGAAATAGAGAAGCCAAGAAATAAAATCAAATAGAAATGGAGAAGCTAAGAAATAAAATCAAATAGAAATACAAAAGCCAAGAAATAAAATCAAATAGAAATACAGAAGCTAAGAAATAAAATCGAACAAAATGGAGAAGCCAAGAAATAAAACCAAACAAAATGGAGAAGCCAAGAAATAAAACCAAACAAAATGCAGAAGCCAAGCCCACGAGTAAATGGCACAGAATCATGCGAATGCGTATGCTTCTTTTTGCCCCGTGTGGGTGCAAAGGAACGAATCAACACCTTTTTTTTTTGCATAAAATGCGGGAATCCAACTGCCTACCAAAGGATTGATCCGTGAAAAGAATGCATTTGTACATGCGTACATGTACATGTATGCGTACAAGATACATGTTTCAACGCGACGAGATTCTCGCCCTCGCCCTCCCCCGAGCCGTCTACCCGTCCCACGTCCATGTCCGGCGGCAAACAAATCATGAGAAACCCCCCATCCGAGGTTCCGTCGGAGAATAATAGGGGGCGGGCAGCGGAGGAAATCGGCCAGCCAGAGGAGTAAAATGAAATCCCTTGGTGGATGGAGGGCGTATGCGCGGAGGTTCCCCCTATGCACGGAAAGCCCCCCTATGCACGGATGGAGAGGTCTTGTGGAAATCTTTGCAAAGGGATACCCCTTGAAAGGCGGGAGGGGAGCAAGAAGCGTTTTGGGGGGGAAGGGGACGGGCACATGCTGATCTGTATGGGTAGTAGTAGGGGAGATGGGGAAGAGAGGACCGAGTCGGGCGTGATTTCGTGCTACTCGCGTTGCTGGTCTTCTATACCGAGGACGGTTTTATCCGGCGTCTTGCATGGTGAGCAGGCGCGAAGTCGACACATACTCTGGGGATGGAGGCCAGCAAGCACTATCCTTGCTGCATGTCTTCTGATGAGTTTCCTTGCGGTCGGAAAAATCAAAAGAAGGAGGATGATACGAGGAAGAAGACTCCCTATGCATCTCTGCTACGGGTCCCGTTCGTGACATTACACTCGAGAGCATGGACCAGCTACTATCCTGACAGGATAGGCACGGCAGACCAGAGTATCCGGGGAAGAGACGAGATGCACATCATGTGCCATGGACGCCTGCACACTCGCCACTTGCCGCTTTCCAACCCGGAGGCGCGGCACGTTGGCCTCTCGCGGCGGACAAATACCTGCGCGGGACACCATATGGCACCGTCCGTCCGGGCGAGTGCTTTGCCATTGACGGGAGACGGGCTTGCCGGGGATACGGGGTAGTATGGAGCGGTAGAGGGTGGTATTCACCAGTCTGGTGCCGTGTTTCGGGGATGGGCGAGCGGGTTTCATGGCCATTTTGTATGTTTTTCGTAGCTCGGGGTGTGGAAACTGGAGGACAAGGATAAAAACTACCAGTTGCTTATTTTCCATGCTGCTCTGCCTGGTACCCTGTGTTTTCTTCGAGACTACCTCGTCGAGAAAAGGGGTTCGCTGACAGACACATTGATCCCGTGTGGCCCCCCTCGGCACGACTTTCTTTCGATTCATGCCTCCAGGAGTACACCCCCATCCATCCAAGGTTGGAAAACTCGATGCGGATGTGTTGGGCCTAGCGGAAGCAAGACATGGAAGGGTTCTGCATGCGGCATGATGGGCTGGTCATGTGATGGAGGAGATGGCCGGGATTTCCGCATGTCCCAATGTCATGTCCATGCATGAATGGAGGAGGGTGAAGGAGGCGGTTGCGGTGGCGTATCGCAGATCGGCCAGTGCCATAGCATTACGTTTTGGGCATCGTTCCTGCCTTGCCAAGGTAGTTCCTGCCTTGCCAAGGTAGCTCCTGCCTTGCCAAGGTAGCTCCTGCCTTGGTCTGTTTCTTTTCGTTTCCACGCGGGCCACTCAGCATTTCTCGAAACATGCCCAAAAAAAGAACAACAAGGACAACAACAACAACAACAACGACAACAACAATAACAACAACAAAAAAAAAACGCCTACAGGTCTTGCATGCCCAAACGGTCTCTGGCTTTGCATGACGACGATACTTTCCACGGTTTCTTTGCCCTAGTGGGTAGGGTAGTCCTGGTTTGGCCCAATATTGGTTCAAAGGAGTACCCGCAGCCGGTTTTTTCTCCAGCTGGTCAGCCACCGGTGATGCACGACCCCCAAGCCCGGTATGTACTTGCATCTTTGCTGATCGGCCTTCTACAAGGCGCAGAATCGGATTATACCCAGGAAGTCGAGTGCGGTTTGTGGAGAAGAGAACCCCCCTGTATGGTGTATCCTACACACACCCATGCGAGCAAGATCTGCAGCTTGGAGAGCGGCAGGGAGCACCGCGCCCGGTTCCTTTTGATCATCCCACCAGTCACGTTGGGGACCGTCGCCGTGGAACGACGGGGGAGGATGCCAGATGCCGCATGCAACGTTGGGCACACACTCGGCACAGGAACGAAGTTGTTTTGATGAGCAGGTAGCTGGGAATTCTTTTCAACCGCTGACAATTGTTGGCACGTCGCAGGCCGAGGCGCTCAGATGGCTGAGAATGATTTCTTTCACGTCGCAGGCAGAGTCGCTCACAGATGGGCTGTGGTGGCGCACATGCCAAATCGAATCGAGACATGGGCTTGTCCAGACGGCGCCACATCTGTCGCATTTCAAACCGAGGGTACGCCCTTCATGTTTGATTGATGCAACGGCAACGGGCTGCCGCAAACGAACGGCCGAGCTGCTGATATAACGGCAAAGAAATTGGGGGCTGATTTGCGATGAGTGTTTTTTTTTTGTCCTTCGAGCGCGCGCGCCCGCCTTCACTCAAATGAGCGATGGCCAACTTTTTTGACAAAGAAGAAGAAACGTTACTCTGGCCTCGAGAAAGGGGACACATGGGCCTTGTTGTTGTTGACCCGGATATCTCAGAAGAGTCAGACAGTCAGGCGTGATTGGCCTGAGCGAGGAGGACTAAACTCCGGGGTGCCATCCTCAGACCTCAGCCGTCTGTCTCTCTCCCACACCCCCTCGATGCGTCATACTACACAATCTGTCTTTCCGTCGACACCTAAGCGGAAGTAAGAAACCAAATGGCAAGGTCTACGAATGTCCTGATTTTCCTCGCGGCGCGGGGCAGCATCCCGCTTCTAGCCGGCGTCCATTCCGAGTCCAGTAGCCACCTGCTCACCTACCCACCCATACCACCAGACTTCAAGCTGTCAATGGGCCGGTGTGTGCAGAATCTGGATGCTCATGTACGTTTAATTCTGCTCAGCTCCCTTTGGACCGACAGAAACAGTCGAGAAGCATTGGGCGAGCGACAAGATTGGAACATTGGTCTTCGAGTCTGGGTCTCTTGGTGGCTTTTTTCTTCGCCCCAAGCATTGCGGAAAAATGGAGGGCGTTTCAAACGCCATTTCCCTGCCTGCCTTGCGACTGAAAAGCCTGTGGTATGTGCAATGGTCCCGCGCCGCAGTACAAACGGCGCAACCTCCGTCTGGCCAGAAATGTGTTGAATTTTTTTCGTTACTTCTTCCCTCCTCTTCCCTTAAGCCAATATGTACGTCTTTTGCGGCGCTTTCTCCATCAAGCCTGCATCTTTTGCTCACTCATCCAACAGGGTTGCAGAGAAAAATAAAACAGGGGCACCGCTGACTGGGTGGCGCTCAACCAGATTCCGGAACAGCTGCAAGTCTCTGGCCGAGACCATGTGATGATGTTTTTTTTTGTGTCTTGTGCTCGCAAGCCACTATTTCCGAGGAAAGGAGAGGTATTTCCGTACCAACACCGGTGATGGTTTCACAGGGTGCGATTGCTGCAGCAATAACGTGGGGGGGGTAACAAAGGTCTGATTTCTATATAGTTATAATTATCTAAAGGGAAAAGAGGGGGATAATGCAGAAGTGTGGTGTTGTGGCCACAGTACTGCCCTAGGTCACATGACATAGTAATCTAGCCAATCAGGGCACGCGCATCGTGCGTATAACCCACAATTCCCGGTTACTATTGTATATCCCTTCCATCCTTAAGACAAGCGATTTTAACACTTGCAAACTCTCTTTTTATTAAAAAAGAGAAATTACTCTAAAACACGTAAAAAATCCGTAAAAATTAATAAATAAGCAAAAATTAATAACATTACAATACATAAGAAATATTACCTAAATAAATAACTTTTCCCTAGTCTAGAGCATCCTTAAAGTCCCTTAATTAATTATATTTAGATTTATTAAATTTAAACTCTTTATTACACGCTTAAGCAGCTTTGGCTTTAATGCCTAATGCCGGTCTCTTTACCTAACCTTCTACTTAAATCTAAGCCTTATTTTTAGTTATAAAGGTCTTAAGGCTTTTATTTAGGGAAGCCTTTATTATTACGTTAGCAAGGTTATTATAGCTATTTATCTATTAGATTTCTGCGATTTCCCTTTGCTTATATAATTATTATAGCGCCATAATATTAATTATAAGCCTTTTTTCCTTTATAGTACCTAACTTAATAATATACTTATATAATAAAAAAGAGTTAGTATATATTACTGTTGGAATCGCTCGTCTTGAGGATGGAAGGGATACACAATAGTAACCGGGAATTGTGGGTCATATGCACAATGCATATGCCCTAATTAGCTGGATTACTATGTTATATAACCTAGGGCAGTACTATAGCTATAATACCATACTTCTACATCGTCCCCCTTTTTTCCCTTTAAATAATTATAACTATATAGAAATCAGACCTTTATTACCCCCCCTACGTTATTACTATAGTAAACATACCCTGTGAAACAATTACTAATTAGTAGTTATTATAACTACAGATTAGCTAGGAATTAACAGAAGAGATAAACTTCTAATATAATGCACTTATTTACTTAATTACGCAGAATCCATTGTTTATGCTACCTAAAAACAACTTTTTCTATTATTATTAACTTTTGCTACTTATTTATAATTATTAAGAAAGTTTTTTTATAGAATTTACCCCTTATTATTAACTTACTACTAGTTTATAATTAAAGTATCTTCTTTACTATTTATTACAAAGAAAACACTAAAAATGGCTTTAACTTCTACTACTAGAGCTAATTAACCTATTTAAGACTCCCTTTCTATAAAACTCTAAAAGTGTAATGGATTCGAGCTTAGAGCTCGGATCTATACAGCCGACAAGCGGACAACTTTACGTAAGCAATACGCAAGCGGTCCGGGCCCTAGTTGCACACACAACTATATAGGTAGAGATATAAGGATTAGTTAGATCTTTTCCTTCTCTTCTTCTCTATAAATATTATTCTTATTTAAGTTACTAGCTCTATAGTTATATCCTAGCAAGACTATAACATATAATATTTATCCTTTATTTTCTACCCTAAAAACCTTAACAGATATAATACAAAGGTTATACTTATAATAGACAGGATTATAACAGATGCATTATAACCTAACACAGCAGCTAATCTAGCTAAGACTAGCGCTATATAGGAACTACTATACCTCTAAAGTATAGTAATAGCGCAGGAAATATTAAATAAAAACATAGTAAATAAAATTACCTAGCTAAAATAATAGCTATAAATAGCATCCGCTTTAGCCACATCTTACAAGACTAGTGCAAGCACCTTAGGCGCAGGCGGATAATAAGTAACCTCTATAGAGGTAAAACTAAAGAGAAAACCTATTAATATAGGTGACTCTTATAAGGGGAACCGGATTGAATATCTAGTATAAAGGAGCCTTTTAGCTTATAAACTAGAGGCAAATAGTACCTTTATTAGGACTAATTAGGATAAGTAGTGTTTTATTTACTAATACCTATTAAGTTAGGTATAGGCCTGGGTCTTACCCTTCTTTAAAGTAGGAAAATCCATTAAGTATAACCTAAATAAGTTCTTAATATATCTTAACACTTTATTTCTAAATCCTTATTAAGAAGAGCATGCTGCTGTTAAACTAGATTAGGTTAAACAATAACCTAAAGAGAAATTTAATGATTTTTTTGTCTGTTTTAAACAAAAGCTAGTCTTAATAGGTAGGTATTATTAGGCAGAACTAATTAAACTATTTAAACTATATATAGCTTTAAATAAAAAGATATAAGACTACTACATAGAACAGGACATCTCTTATATAGATTACTTCCGGGCAGTAAAGAGATTATAAAGCATTACCCTTAATTTTAAATCTTATAAGATAGAAGAACGCTTTAAGGCCTAACGCTATATAACAACCAGATTCCCTTTAGCTGTGTCCTAGGATAAGGAAGGTAACGTAAAGATAATAGGTATAAACGCTATATCTTCTAATATATATATAAAGTAGGTTTCAGCAGAGGAGATATAATCTTAACGTAATAATAAACAGTGTTTGTGCTATAGAGTTGCCGGATATTAATTAAAGACATGCTGCCTTCTCCCTGCGCGCCCTTTAAAGGTTAACATACGCACGGTTAACATAACAGTAACCTAGGACAGGTCTAAAGTTAAAAATAACTCAGAAAAAGATAGCCCCTAAGCTTAAGGCTTAGCAAGGGGGAGAAAGATAGTAGTCAGCTACTATATTTACTATAAAAGGCATATAAACAGATAGAAAAGAAAATGAACTCTAATCCTTTTTTATTACTAGTTCTATTTAATAAAATAGCCTTTACTAATATATAAGTAGATAGTAAGTGTAATAGCTATACTGCTATAAGCAAATCCTTTATATAGAGGATAGGGTTCCTAATGTTTCTATTAGCTTAACCTTAAACAATCTAAACAGCTGTTTTAATTAAGAAGCAAGGCTAGGATAGCTACTACTAGGGCATAACTATAATATCCAGGGTTACCTGGTTTACTGCTAACATGGATGGATAGAGTTTTCCAGTCTTAGCCTATATAATCCCGGGTCTTACCCAATTATGCATCTTAGGAACCCTATAGCTAAAGCAATATAATATTACAATTTATATAGCTTAGGAATTACTAGTGGTCCGCTCTTTAGGAAACCTTTAGGTGTAGGTAACGTCCGCAAGGAAGGTAGTAACTCTAATAATTATAGTATTAGGTTTAGTATACGCCAGGATAGCATAACAAGCAGTAGCTAGGAAAGAAAAAAATATATAGTTTTTAGCTACTAGCTTACAAGATATAACCTTAATACTCGACATTTCTACACCCAAACCGGACCCGGTTAGGACGCTTCTAGATCATCTGCCAGAAGAGCTCTAGGATTTATTATTATTCATGTACGCTAGGTAGCTAGAGCCACTATCTAGTTCATCAACTAACTTCTTAATACAGGAAAAACCCTAAAATAGGGGAGAAAACCCATATTCTTCCATATAGCTCCTGCTAAACCTCTACTATAGAGTCTTTATTATTTTTAACCATTAGTATAAGGTATCTGCCAGTTCCCCCGGAACTGCAGATAATGACAGAAGTGTGGTTGTGCTTTATATAAGAGGTTAGTATGTTAGTAGAAACCCTCTATAAGCACCTCCCCTTCTAATCCAGCTCCTCCTCCTCTATTCTGTTGTTTCCGTTACCTCTAGTCCCTTTCTCAGCCTTGCTATTACATATCTGCCATGCCTTACAAAGCTCCTCCGCCAACCTGTACTGCTGGAGTCGCCCAGTCAAGAGCACCCACTTTGCAATAATCGGTGCTAACTTCTTGTTGTTCAACGCCGCCTTAAGTTCCCTTGAGTCTCTTATCGCAGGCATCGCCGGGATCGGCCTCAGATGGTTATGTTCCGGGCATGATAGGATAAGGTGGTAGATATCCTCGTCTCCTCCCCAACATTAACATATTAGTGATGTTACCTTGGGCACCTGTCTGCTATATAGGAAGGCATTCAGCCCTATTTTTTCCGTTCAAAGCTGCACTAAGGCCGCAGATTCATGCTTAAGCAGGCTGTTATAGAGCCGTGCTATCTTCTTTATGCTCTTAAAATTAGGTTCCTCGTCTACTGCTGTTGCTTTCGCCCGTCCTCTTCTCACCCGAGCCTCACGCCTCTGCCGTATCCACCGTTTTTCCCACTCCCTCTCTAATTCCTGCCTAGCTATAAGGCTGCCAGGAAGGGGGGGGGGGGCGTCAGGAAACGCCTCGTAGAGGTTGCGTCGGCGGCCTCTTCCTCGGCGTCGTAGCTGCAATGCTATCGAATTGCATGCCTGTCGTATCTTCTCGCCCATGCTACTATCCTCAAGTCTTTAGTGGAATCGTCGCTTAATATAATTGAGGTACAGATCCACTGGCGGCACCGCTGCTTCTGTCTCCAAGAGTGTTACTGGCGTCGCCTTATACGCCCCTGTAACCCGCCTTAAGCATTCATTCTGTTCCCTTATGAATGCCTTTGCTACCCCCCGTGCTACCCCCTCTGACTCGCTGCGGGTGTGGTATATCCCAGCTCCATATGCTATTATGCTTCTTATCACCTGTGTATAAAGGGATCTTGCACATTCTAGTCAGCATCCCCATGTAGACGCAGCCAGCGCTATAAGGGCTAACTTCTGCCGTGACAGCTTAGCATTCACCTTCTCTATATATGTTAACCAACGAAGCTTCCAGTGGATCCAAACCCCTAGGAATCGCGCTGATTGCGTCGGTTGTATTGTTGTACTTCCAAGTCGGATCGTTATTATAATTGCCTGCCTCTTCCTTGTAAAGTGCATCAGCTCGCTCTTCCCTGGGTTAAACCTTAGCCTGTACTTCTTCGACCACTCCTCACATATTCTCCAGGCTCTTTCTAGTCGTACTTTGGTCTCCTCTGCCGTTTTTCTATATGCTATAATGTTCGTATCATCCGAGAACCCTAACGTTAGTGTTGATTCTGCTGCCGCCAGCCTTCGATATAGTGGCGTGATATACAACAGGAAGAGGATAGGGGACGCCAGCGACCCTTGCGGGACCCCTGCAGTGACTTGGATTTCCTCAGTGGTACGTCCGTCAAACGCCAATTGTGCTCTTCTTCCTGTCGTAAAACCCTTTGCCTATCTGGCCATCCACCCTGGCAGTCCTAACTCCCTTATAGTGCGGATCAATCGTTCGTGGCTAACGGTGTCGAACGCCCCGGTGATATCCAGCTGTAGTAAGGATGCTATCCCCCGATGGTGCCACGCCGTCCTCACGACCTCTTTTAGCATGCTTAGTGCTACCTCCGTCGACCTGCCAGCCCTGTTGCCCATCTGCATGTCCGGCAGTATATAGCCTTCCTCTGCTGCGGTGGTGATCCTCTTTGCAATAGCTCCCTCAATCACTTTGCCCATCGTATTCAGCAACGATATCGGCCTTCACCCCCCCGGTCTGCCCAGCTCCTTAGGGGTTTTCCCAGGTTTGCATAGAACTACCACCTTCGCACGCCGGAAGGAGGCCGGATGGTGTCCCAAGCCGCAGCATGCGTTCGCAAGGCGTGTTAAACACAATATTAGGGCTGCTCCGTATAGCTTGAGGAAACCCGTTGGCAGCTCGTCCGGCCCTGGGGCTCTCCAACTTGCCGTATTCTTCATAACCTCTCCAATTTCCTCCTCCGTAAACGCGGGGACCACCTAATCATCGCCGCAGTATCTTGTCCCCTCTTCTCCCTCTGGTCCTAGAGCCCTAGCCGCGGATGGAGGGAAGAACCTCTCTGCAAATGCCCTCGCCTTACCCTCGTGTGTAACCTCCACTATCTCCTCCCTTCCGTCGTCTCCTGGCCGAGTTAGTGGCGGGACCTGTTGCATCTCAGGGGGAAGTCCACTCCGTAGCCGGGCCCAACGCTCCAAGGTCCAGAGGCTCCCTTTGGACCTAAATAGCTCGCTGACAGCCCGTCGCCAGCTGCTTCTCTTCTCCTCCAAGATTACACGGTCCTGTATTTTTATAGCTTCTGTTAAGGTCTGCCACGATTCCTGCGTCCGTTATTGCTGCCACCGCCTATTAGCACGTCTTGCCTCTGCTGTTACGTCCTTAACCCTTTTATTCCACTAAGGCTATGGTTTGCTACGCCCTCAGGGTCGTACAGGTGCCGCTATATTAGCTATCTCCGTGAGCTGGTGGGTAAGCCATTGTGCATAGTCATTGACTTCCTGCCGGTTACCTAGCGGGAGCTCTAACCCCTCCTTTCTAAGCCTGTTTAAAGCCTCTGCTATAATAAGGTTCTTGTCCGCTGTCCTCCAACCCCGGACTAACCCTGGGCTGTCGCTTAATTCCTCGCTTGTCCTAATGCTAATAAGCTAAGGCACATGGTCGGATCCGGCGATTTCCACTGGCCCGGTGAATTCGACACTAACGTCGTGAGTGGTCCACGCATGATTAATAGTGCTGTCCCTGCTACCATGTTCTCTCCTTATTACTTCCCCAAACAGCGTAACTAGGCCAAGCTGCTACCTTGTTATGAATTCCAACATCTTATCATGCCCCTAAGAGGTTCGGCCGAATCTGTCCCACAGGGGGTGATATTAGTTAAAGTCCCCCACAAACACACTCCGGCCCTTCGCCTGGGTATCAGCAAAGTGTTGTAGAGGCATCTGCCACTCCCTTTCGTAAGCCGGGGAATAGATATTATACACCTCTACTCCACATAGCTTGACACTGCACCAATCCCCCCCCCTCCCTATAGTCCAAAGTTCTGCCTTAACCTTCCGGTGTATATAAATCGCCGTTCTTCCGCTGTATATTGCTAACGTATAGTGCCCCCAAGATGGATTCAGCGGTATACTGTTATAGCCTCCTGGTTCCTGAATAGCTATCACCTCAGGGCTAACGTCATGCCCCAACGCTAGATGTACTAGATTGCTTTTCTTCTGTGTATTCCAGTACATGACCTTAATCATGTACTCTATTGTGTGCTTCGGAGCACCCTGGTTAGGCTGGCTCTGGTATTGTTCTGCTCTCTGGTCGGTTGTAAAAAGGCCAGCATCGTGCCTTCCTCTGCCGGTCTCTGTCGTCCTAATCGTAGTTCGTAGGTTCATCTTGTAGAAAGGCCCCTCGGTTGCATGCTCCTTCCTCTTAGCTGCCTTTCCATCAGTCCCCCGGTCTCTTCTCTATAATAACCCTCGCCCGTAGTAGCTGTCGCGGCCTCCAACCGATAGTCGCGGAAGAACAGCGGCCTCATGGCGTAAGCCTCCCGGGCCTGCTGCCACCTATTATTGCTCACTGAGCACAGCCGAGACCATGCTGGATGTGCCCCCGCGCAATTTAGGCATCTCTCCCATACCTCGCCTGTTAGCATCAGGCAAGTCCTCTCTCCCTCGGGGTGTTTTCCAGCAGCACACCTACTGCATCTTGCTTCCTCCTTACAGTGTCTAGCAATATATCTAATCTTATAGCAGTTATAACATTGCTTTAGGTGGACTATCTCGTTATATAGCTCGGCGTTAAAAATCTCTGCTTAGTATACTATTCCCCCATGGCATAGGCGGTTCGCTGCCTCAGTGCCCTTAACACTAACCACTAGTGGTGCTCTCGTTGCTGTTCCCTTTGGCTTCCGCACTGTTATCCTTGCCATATTTAAGCCATTCTCCTTTTTGATGTTTTTCCTTATATCCTCGATCGCAACGTGGTTCGTTAATCGTGTTAGGAATCCCTTAATAATCACGCTAAGCATCTTCCTGTTTACTTCTGCCGTAGGTCCAAAGGCAACTCTTACCCAGGCCGTGTTTTCCTTCTATTTCCTCCCTGCCTCAGTAAACATAATAACTATGTCTCCACTCTGCAATTAGCGTGCTGCTACTGCCTCCTCCACGCTAATAGCGCTATTTACCGCCTTCACAATCTCTCCTGGCAATCTGTTCCTAACTGCCTCGCTAATGGTGCTTCCCTTTACCATTGCTTCCCGGTGATGGCGGGCCGGTATCGCCATACCCTCCGTTTAGGCCAAAGGTATCGTCATATTCTGCCCCATAACTCCGCGAGCCGCAACAGTCGCCCAAGTCCCCCTAACCGTCGATCCAGTCCTAGGAACGGCCTTTATCGCCTCCTTAACCGCCTTCTTAACTATGGTTTCTACTTTGCTGTTAACCGCTTCTATAATCAAAGCCTGTAGATCTCCCGTGCTAGTTTTTACTTAGGCTATCTCCCCTCCTGCATCTATAGTAACTTGCGCGAAGGCTCTAATAGAAGCCCACACTTCTGTCATTTCTGCCTCTAGGACAACTTTTATTATTAATTCCTTCAGCGATTTCATTTTATTCTTTAGTTTTTCCTATGCTGCTATTACTCCAGGATTCTCTCCTTAATATTACATTTCTTCCTAAGTAGTGCCTTGTCCTTCGTCGGTCGCGGATCCACGCGAGAATTCGTCGATTATCGCACCCCTCGCGCCGCTTACTTCCCTTGCGCAATACGCTATCACTAGGGGGGGTAATCAACAATAAGGAATCCGATTCCGTGCTTCTTTTTCGTTTTAGGCGTGATACCGCGTCGTATCCGCGGTGTTGGGGGTCAAGGTCTTTTCTTTTGCCAGCCTTTAATATAGTAGCTCTAGGATTTTAAAGACCTATTTAATAAGGAAAAGGTAAATATATTACTACTATATAAAGGGACTGCAGATTACTATATTTAACTGTAAAAGAACCCTAATAGGACAGATCTTAAGCTTCCTTAGGCTCCCTTATATAATATGCCTTAGGAGCAGCTCTTAGAGATATAAAAGCAAATCATAGACCTTATAAATAAAGGTTGGATATAAGCTAGCTCTTTATCGGCTAGGGCTCTAGTTTTACTTATTAAGAAAGCAGGAGGGGGTTAGCGATTTTACATAGACTACTAGGCATTAAATAAAGTTATAGCCTAGGATAGGTACTCCCTTCCTTTAATTAAGGAAACTCTTTACTCCCTAGCTAGGGCAAGATACTTTACTAAGCTTAATATCCATGCAGCCTTCTATAAGCTATAGGTTGCTAAAGGGGACAAGTAGTTAATAGCGTTCTAGACGTGATTTAGTCTTTTTAAGTAGCTGGTTTGCCCTTTTAGTTTAGCAGGGGCGCCCGCGACTTTCTAACAATATATTAATAATGCCTTAGGGAATACGTTAGGAGACTTTGCAACGGCCTATCTGGATAATGTCCTTATTTATACTAGGGGTTCCAAGAAAGACTATATAGCTAAAGTACAGGAAGTCCTGCGATGGCTGGAATCTGCTAGGCTGCACCTAGATATTAATAAGTATGCGTTTATAGTTATAAAGGTGAAATACCTTGGTTTTATTATAGAAGCAGGGAAGGCTATTTGCCCTAACCTAAAAAAGATTACAGCTATATAGGATTAGGAGTTACTTTAAACGGTCTGTAGGGTGTAGAGTTTCTTAGGCTTTGCGAATTTTTATTAGGAGTTTATTAACAACTTCTCGGACCTTACAGGCCCCCTAACCGACCTTACTAAGAAGGCTGCCAGGTTTCATTAGTCCCCGGAACGCAAAAAGGCATTTTAGGCGCTTAAAGCCGCCTTTATTTTATCTTTAATTTTTATATAATAAGATCCTAACTTAAAGACGCAGGTAGAGGCTAACTCTTCTAATAAGGCCATAGGCAGATGCCTCTCCTAATGTAATTTAGAGGGAGTATGAAGGCCAGTAGCATACCACTTAGCGTAACTATCGGCTATACAGCGGAATTATATAATTTATAACAAGGAGCTCTCTAGCATTATTTCCTGCCTAAAGGCGTGGTTAGCTAAGCTAAGGAGCGTAGCCTAGCTATTTATAATCCTTACAGACTATAAGAACCTGGAGTATTTTACGGCCCCTTAAGAGATGTCCAAGAGGCAAGCAAGATAGGCAGAAACATTATTCCTTTTTAATTATTACTTACGCTATTGCCTAGGGACATAGGCAGGTTAGCTAGATGCTCTTTCCCAATAGGACTAAGATTAGGGCAAGGGGGGGCAGCAGGTAGGCCGCATATTTCGCCTAATTCGCAAGACACTAAAGACAGTTTAAGAGATAGGAGCTGGCTCTATAACTCTAGTTAGGGTGCAGATAATAAGTAAGTTAGAGGAAAGTAATAATTAGGACAGGAATAACTTAAACAATCTAGGCATAATAGTAGGACCCGGTCTAGAAGATTTAAGTTCTTTCCTATTAGGCTTTAATTTATTTCAGAATAAACAGCTCTAGAATCTTTAGGACTAAGGTGTTTCTAAGGATAGTCTGTACTATATTTAACTAGGAGTAATACTAGCAGCAGAGCGGAAGTTTCCTATGTCTATAGAAACCTGCTTATAAATAGCAGACTATACTTTAAACATATAAGAAGCGCTATAATTTTAGGGACGGCTTTAGGTGCCTTATTATAAGCCTCTTACTACTTTACTTATATAATAAGTCTATAACTTTCCTATATTAAGCTACCTAGGGCAAAACACTACCTTCTAGGCACTATATAGGGATTACTACTAGGACAGGATGTTAAAGGATATAGTGTAGTACATCTAGAACTGTTACTGCTTTAAGGGGCATAAGAGTTAATAACTTCGTTAGGGTTTGTTAAAGCCTATACTAGCTACAAACCGTTATTAGTTATAGATCTTAGTGGATTTTATAACAGAGCTTCTAGCATGCAATAAGGCATTGCTACGCTTCCTAATAGTTATTACAGACTGTCTCTTAAAGTATATATAGCTAAAGGTAATAACAAGTATGGCAGCTAAAGCGTGTATAGAACGTTTTAAATATTGCTAGTAGTACTTCTATGGATTTCCTTGCTAGATTATCTCTAATTGCGGTTTAGATTAGCTAAGTCACTTCTGGACTGTGCTTTGCAAGCGGGTAGGTATTAAATAATTACTATTCACGTCCTACTATCCTTAAACAGACAGTGGCATAGAACAGGTAAATTAGGAGGTGTAGGCTATTTTACAAGTAGTGGTTGCTTTTTCATAGTATAACTAGGCTAACTATTTACTAGCATATTAAATAGCGCTTAATAACTAGATCTCTATAGTAACTAGTATAAGTATAAACCAGGCACTAAAGGGTTTTAATATAGAACTAGTCTAGCACATACTAAATAAGACCAGAAGCTAAACCTTACCTAAGGGAAGAGCTATATTATTCTTAGAAAACATCTAGGAGGGGACAGCTATAGCATAAGCTGTAATTAATTTTGCATAATAACGTTAGCAAGACACAGTAAACGTTTCCTAGTGCCCGGCAGAGCAATACAAAATAGGGGACTTTATGTGGTTAAATCTTTATTATATAAAGATAAACCATTCTAGCTGAAAACTTAACTAGGTAAAGGCAAAGTATAAGGTCTTAAACATACTAACTCTGCTTACTATTTGTTTAGATGTCCTACAGGGGATATACCTAGTCTTTTATATAGACCTTATTAAGAGGGCAGCCTCTAATCCACTGCTATTATAGTAACTAGCTAATTCTAGACTAGGTCTAACACTCCTGCTTTATAAAGATAATCTGGATTTAGCAGAGTATAAGGTTAAGGGAATAGTAACAGCAAGAAATGCCTAGGGACGGGGAAATTAACAGGATGTGTTAGTAAAATAGGTAGGTTACACTTAGCTAACATAAGAACCCTTAGAAAGTTTTTTGGATATAGCGGTACTAAAGTGGTATAAGGCATAATAAGGCAATATACGCAGTAACAACAGGCCTGGGAGGAGGCGCCTTAGGGGTAAGAAGGGGGCTATGTAATAAATTTAAGCTTAAAGCTCAGATTTATGCAGCTAACAAGCGGACGACTTTATATAAGCAATACGCAAGCGGTCCAGGCCCTAGTTGCACACACAACTATATAGGTAGAGACGTAAGGATTAGTTAGATCTTTTCCTTCTCTTTTTCTCTATAAATATTATTCTCATTTAAGTCACTAGCTCTGCAGTTGCATCCTAGCAAGACCATAACAAAAAGTATTCTAATGTTATGGTCTAGCTAATGTGCGACTGCAGTATTAGTGACTATAAATAAGAATAATCTTCTTAAGGGAGAAGAGAAAGAAAAGATCTGCAATCCTTCCAAAACTTCTGCCTTTATAGCTTATTCTATTTACTATTATATAGCCTAAGTAAAGAGGCCAGAGTAAGATAAACCTAAATATATATAAGGTCTAATTAGCTAGCGTAAAGCTTAAGTTAAAAGGCTGACTTAGAGTATATTAGTATGTGCGCCTAACTTATATTACTTATATAGCTTATAAAGTCTAGCTTTTATAATATGGTTATTCTTCTAACTATAAAGATTTAAGCCTTAAGCTTAAATCCATTATATAGCCCCCTTTTTACCGCTAAAACGCTATAATAGTGATAAAATATAAGCCCCCCTTTCTATTATATTCTTCCCTAAGCTTCCCTAAGTATATATAAACACTAGTTTAATATATAACCTACCTTTAACTAGTTGTCTTACTAACCAGATGTGGGTTGCTAGCCCCCTGCATTTCTAACGTCTGCATAATAACATAAACCCAGTTCCTGGATTTTTTTATATTGCCTTTTGTTATCCCTTTTTTATTAACTGTCTTACTCTTATTAATTCTTTTATTTATACTTGTCTTAGGGATATAGTTATTTCTTTTTCCTATAAAACATTTTCTTCTTTTTTATAATATTATATCCGTCTGTATATAAGTTAAATATCCCTAGTATAATTTATAATATTCAGTTACTAATAGTTTTAATATAAGAAGCATGTCTGCTATAGCAAAAGCTCCTCTGCTACCCCTCTTAAACCATGTATATAGCAGTATTACTATAATAGGCAACTTAGATAATAAAGATACTACTAGCGCTACTAAGTATAAAGCATTTTGCATTTATTGTATAAATGACCTTTATATCCGCAGAGAGGCTAAATGCCTCCCTAACCCTTATAGCCATGCCTGCTGTACTTATTAGGTAAGTTACAGGAGTTATTTCTAAGAAAGAGAGCTCTTATTAATAAACCTTAAGTTATAGCAGACTATTAAGGATATATACTAACTTACTAGTGCTAGGTATGTAATTAAAGTCCTAGCTATGCCTATAGCGCCTAGGCATAGGGCTACTTAAGCTATCCTTATAGCTAAATTTGTTTGTACTAGATATTGTTTTAAGGATACTTTAAGGGCTGCTTATGTTACTGCTCCTGCTACTATTCCTACTATAAGCCTCCTCCCTGCTGCCTCTTCTAGTCCCCTCTCTATACTTATTACCTTTATAATACTAATAAATATACTATAGGCTGCTGATTTATTAGTTAAGATGCGCTAACTTTAAACTACTCTTATAAAGAGCACTATAGCTAGTAACTGCCTCCTAGAACATGCCAGGGTTCTTACTAACTAACCCCTATTCTTGTCTAAGTAGCCTGCCCTTAGAACCACCCCCTCTTAATCTCCCTCTAGAGATAAGAGTTTTATTAAAACTCCCTGTTCCCCTTATTCTTTTAATCCTTCCTTAACCCCCCTTTCTCCTTTTAAAAATAGCTTTTATAGGGATATTAATAATACTATAACTAATACTATCTAAGAGGCTAAAGAGGAGGAGAATTATATCTAAGTAGTGTAAAAAGCAAAGCAAAAGCGCCTCTATAAGGAGGCTAAAAAGCAAAAGAAGTAGTAACGGCTATATGCTATTCTTTTTTTTTTTTTTTATTATATAGGTTTAGACTTAGTTTATTTTTGTAGAATTTTATAAATTAAATCTAGTTCGCCCTCCGTTTAGGCCCGTTATAGCTGTATATATCACCCTATTATGCTTTAAATCTCTCTAGTACTGCTGTCTCTAGGAAACTTTCTAGGGGCTCCTATATTAGCTAGGTATACCTAACCTATTTAACTAGTATATCTTGTTAGTTTCTATAACCTTATGCATTTCTTACTACTAATATATCCTTTACTTTATATTCTACTAACTCTGGATTGTCTTTATATAATAAGAGTGTTAGCCCTGGTTTAGAATCCGCTAGTAGTTATAATAAAAGCGGGTTAAATATGGCCCTTTTTATTAAGTTTATATAAAAGACAGGGTATATGCCCTATAGGATATTAAGTTAGACAGTAAGTAGTATTAGTGTGTTTAAAACCTAATATTTTGCCTTAACCTAGTTAAGTTTCTAGCTAGGGCAATTAGTCTTAATATAGTATATGTTGGTAGCGCTCAGGTTACAAGTATGCTGCAGCACAAATGTAGGGGGGGGGGTTTAATATTTAATTCATCTATGTCTCTAAAAGAGGGGAAGAAGCAGGCTATGATACAGAGGTGTAGTGTTGTGGCCACGGTACGGCCCTAGGTTACATAACCTGTAATCCAGCTAATTAGGGTGCGTGCATTCTATGTATAACCTATAATTCCTAGTTAATGCAGTGTATTCCTTTTATTATCCATATAAGCAATTCCAACACTTGTAAATTCTCTCTCTGTTAAAGAAAAAGAGGAATCGCTCCAAAAAATACATAAAACGCCCTAAATAATCAGATATTAACAAACAAGTAATAAAGCGAAAAACATCCTTCAAATGAATGACTTTTGTTGGTCCAGGCTAAATGGTTATAGAGGCAAAGAGTATTGTGGGGGGGGGGGGGCTAAAGAGTGTAATTCCCGCGTTTAATCCTACTAAATTAGGCGCTTATAATCGCGTTCGAATTCATTGAATTTAAGCTCTTTATCAGGCGCTTAATTTGTCGTTGGATTTAGTAAGGAATTAGGACTTTTCATTCTTTGGCAGCTCTGGCGGCGGCTCTTGCAGCAATTCTCGTAACAGGTCTTTTAACCTATCCTTCTACACAGATTCAGGCTTCATTCTTTGTTATAAAGGTCTTAAGAGCTTTATTTAGTAAAGCTTTTGTCATTGCATCCACAGGATTATTATTGCCATTAATCCAGCGTATCTTAGCCACTTCCCTCCTCTTATATAACTGCTGTAAAGCTATAATATTAATTATTAGCCTCTTTTCCTTTATTGTCCCTAGCTTAATAATGCATTCATATAGCAAGAAAAAGTTAGTGCATATTATTGTTAGAATTTTCAGCTTGTTTAATTAGTTAGTAATGATATTCAAAGTAGTGCTTATTATATAGGTAATGTTAATACCTTAAACCATCCCATACAGCTCAGAAGCTAATACACTTCTTGTAACTCTTTTTGATTTTATTAAGCTATATATCATGATATTTCCTCTAAGGGTGAATTTAGAGGTATTATTATCCTTCCTTTCATTGCCTAGGATGATTACATAGCCTAGTTAAGAGCTAAGGTTTTTATTATTTATAAAAGAACCGTTAACAAAGACATAAAGAGCGGCGTTTTTTAGTAAGAGAGATATATATTAAAGTCCACGGTCTTAATTGTCGATTTGCTATTAAAGTCTTTTATTAAGCCTTAAAACATTATTAGATCCTAGATATTAAACTTAGGTAGTAATGGAAAGATCGTAAGATGCTTTAGGTTAACATATTAGAGCAATATACGCTCCTTATGCTCGCTGTTCAACATATTTCGCTTAGTTAGTTAGGTTATTAACTTATAATAGCTTCCTTCCTTGTTCCTTTTGTTATAAAAAGAAGGTATTATTATTAACTTCGCTTAAAATGCAACTATTAAACATTAATGGTGTTAAAATCATTAACCTCTCTTTTAGCTTTATAAGGAATTTAGCGTTTTTTAACTTAACCTCTTTGCAATTAAAAAACTTAGCATCGCTAAGTCCTAAGGTATTATTAGTCTGCATTCTAATGATTTTAAAACATAAGCTTTTACTAGAAGAAATAAGAAGATAAGGGTTATATATAGAGGTTATTATCTGTAGTCTCTGACGATAATAATTAAAATACGTCAACTACTAATGTATGCCATCCTCTGCTATTCCGTATAGCGGCTTAATTATGACCATAATAACGTCTGGCGGGTAAAGGTGTGCAATTTATGCTGGAAGCTTTGTAAGAATTATGCGATTAAGCTTTGTCTGTAACTGCATATATGCTTAGGTAATATCCCTTAGCTAAACCATAATGCCTTCCTTTTTTAATAAGAGAGTAAGGGCAATAATAAGCCTTTAACTAGCTCTTTGAATTGTTAGGGACTGCGTGAGAATAACCTCTTTCTTATGGTTGCTATGGCCTTAAATAACATATTATAACTTTTCATATAGGGAGTTAGTTACCTTGCCTTTAACTTCTTTTACTATTTGCAAGCTAAAGAGTCTTTTGCCTCCATGCCTTTGCAGGTTAAATTTTACAAATTTAAACATATTCCTTACTAGCAAAGCATTAATCTCTGCTTTATTAGAGAGTTTAAAAGGTTCTCTGGGTATATTGATTTTTCCTTGTGTGCAGAGGTTAATTATAAGTTAAAAATCGGCCTTTTCTTTCTTAGTAAGAAAAGCCTCTGCTTAAGGGTGTTTCTAGGGTCTTCCACGTTCTCTTTATAGTAGAGTTATTAGGTTATTAGGGGGGTTTTTATAATTTTCATTACCTTAAACCGGGTCTTCCTTATAAACCGGGTCTTCCTCGTAAGAAGATTCTACCTCTGGCGAGGTTATATATGGTTTAATAACTATAAACCAAAACTTTATAGGGCTATAAGGTATCTTAATAATGCAAGTCTCTCCTTTTATTAAGAGAAGCTTATAGGGGCTAGTTTATCTGCCTTTTTTACAATAAACTCGTACATTAGAATTTAAAGGAAGAGTGTGTATAAGCAGGGTTATTAGGCCGTTGTGGGTATTAAGAGCATTGTGGACTTGGCGTCTCATAAGACTGCGTCTTGCTTTATCTGTTGCTTTTCGAAGTATCTTAGCTTTTTAGGCAACCGTAAAGCTTAGGGGGGAATTATTTATCATCCTTAAATAGGTTCTAAAGACTAGAAGGGTGGGAACAAGACTATTTAGACTGGCAGAGTTATTAACTGCTTTAACAGCTATTTAAAGTATTTGCTCTTTTAAGAGAAGACCGTTAGCTTTAGTCTTAATAATATCATATGCTCTGCAAAGAGAGGCATGATATCGCTCAAGTTTTCCGATGCTATTGTGAGCCTTAACGGGGACTTCATTAATATTAATTAATAATAGTTAAGCTAAATGCCTAAATTCGCTAGAAGTAAAGTTTCTTCCGGCATTGTGGACTATCCAGTCTGGGGGTCTAAGATATATGTCAATCTAGCACTCTTTAAGGGCATTCTAGATATTTTAAGCTTTTTATTGTTAAGGTGTAAGAAAGTAGGCAGCTTGAAATAATATTGCCGAATTTATAACGTGTAGGACCGGCTTCTTATTAATTTGCATAATATTAACAAGGACCTTGTAGTTAAATTTAATATCGTCTTTAAGAGTGAATTTAAATCTACTTAGAGCTTTTGCGTTCATCTGGCATTAATGGCAAGCATGCGTGATTTTCCCTATGTCAGCCTTATTAAATTCTTCCCCAGCCCTGGCGAGAAGGTTATTTAATTAGTTGATTAACGGATGACTAAATTGGCAATAAAGTTAACGGATTTTGGCTTTAAAAAGCATAAAGATGGCAGGTTCTTAAGAACTGGCTGTCCACTAAGGATATCCCTATTTCCTAATAATGGGTACCTTTTTATCTCCTTAGATTAGAAGATTCTTAAGATTATTAAGTTTAACACCTATTCTATCTATGTTTGTAATAGAATATAAAAACAGTATAGTACTATTAAGTATATAAAAAGGTATTATGCCAAAAATCGTCAGAAGCTTTAAAATACTAGTTAAAGTCGCAGTACCGGCTCCAAAGGTAATAGTCCTTTAGTCAGAGGAATGCTTAATTATAAGGTTCTTTATAATTTTCATCAGAGCATTGACTTAGCCTTGGCCAGCAGTTGAAATTCCTAATGCTTCTATATCCAGGAGTATACTATAAAATGTATCCGCTGTATATCTTATATCTATAAAATACACGTGTTGTTAAGGTTGTTTATTGGTATTATGGTCGTAGGGGTCTTTAAGAAATAAGGCATGTTTAAAAGCATTATCCTGCAAGAAGTTTACAGTTAATTGGGAAAAGAGTGGGGGATTTAGTGCTTATGTAAAGAATGCTATAAAGGAGAGAGTATTACAAGCCTCTTTATCATCTGGTTTCTCTTTTTTATTAGTAGTAAGAAAAGCAGCGTTCTAAGCGGCTTTTTCGTGTTCATTCTCACTGCTATTATTAGTAGCAGTAAGTTAGGCCATTTCGCCTTTATAGGCCTGTAGGAATGCATGGTATTGGCATTTAAAGGGTGGTTTTTAGTGTTTTCTGTTATTCTACTAAGTTGCTTTTGCTTTCTTCTGCTTAGAGGCAGGATGGTTAGTTAACCAGCATTCTTCTTTGCAGCAGATAAAGCATTTCTTTAAGCTTGCTCTGGCTTAAGGTTTTTTACGATATATAGCTTGTAAATAGCGTTAGTCTGTGAACATCGCTATATTAGTGTTTTAGTCTATAGACTAGGTAATAAGGGCAGTTAAATTGTTGTTAGTAGTTGTTAGTAACTGACTTATAGAGGTTGGTGGTATGTTTATTGCTAAGAGGCAATTTCAAAGATTACCAACAAATCCTTTAAAGGTTGGCATATTCCTAAATTTAGTATTATAGAAATCGTTGTCATTTTCTATTGCTTGTTATACTTAATGAAGAAGAATTATATCTTATTTAAGAGGGTTATAAAGGCCATTAAATATCTTTGTAAGTCGGTCGAGAAGAATTTCTAAGCATTCTGACTTATTCTTTATTGGATGTTCCATAATAATATAGTAAAGGTATAGATTAGCAAATTGTGTTTTATAAAAGCTCTTATTCTTAGGTGTTTTAAAGTAATTCCTAATGTTCTAAGTTATCTCCTTAAATGGGATTATCTTTGCTCTAAAGTATTTAAGGAAGTATATGTAGGCTTTACCTTAAAGCATAATAGGGAAGGCTTTTAGGTAAAGTAAGGGGGAAACTCCTGCTTAAGAACATTTCTCTTTAAAATGTAATAACTTCTTGTTAATAAAGTCATATACTTCTCTAGAATATTATTCTTCTTTTTAGTAAAGTCTCTTAAGAGTATTAAGGGCTTTTCGATCGCTGTTAGAAAGTGTTCTAGTCGGGGTTTGTGGTTCTAGGGGAGGGTCTTTAGTTGAATAAAAATCTTTATTATTAGAGTTCTTGTTATTAGAAAGTTTAAGTCGTTAAATCTCTTCTCCTTTCTTAGTTGCTTTTTTTAGTAAAGGTTTATATTCTATATTAGGGTTAATGTTTAAGATATTAACAAGATCTTTAGAGACATTCAATCTCGATCCTCTGGCTGTTTTAACACCATTATTATTAAGGTAATCACGAAGGGTATACTTAAGGTTGTTGTTAATTTTATTAAAAGTATCCTTTGTCTAATTTTTATAATCTCACTAGAAGTTAATAAGGAGATTGCGCCCTTTTCCTTCGTTAAGAATATAATAGTTAATCGTATATACAATACAGTCATTAATCTGTTGTTTAGTAGCTGTATTAACATTAATATTATTAACTAACTTAGTCTAATTAAAGGATAGAATTAAACAGTGCTTATAAAGTTTTCAGGGTAGGGTGCTCTTTAGAAGTTCTCTTCTGTAGACATCCTTTTAGAGTTGTTTATTAAAATCATTTATTTTTCCTTAGCTTAAAGACATTTTAGTGTTTTAGGCTTTATGTTTAGTACTAATTAAAGCGGTTGGCATTGGTTCTCTATAAATAACGGTAAAGATCTGGTTTTAATTATAAACGAGTAACAGTTAATAATAAGGGAGAAGATCTATAAGAGTTAAGTCTTCTTATAATTATAAACGATTTAATAGTTAATGATTTAAAGAAATAATCCTTTAGTTAGCATAACGTCGGAATTTCTTATAGTTACGTAAGTAAAAGCGTTTAGATGAGTCTCTTCTGGGTATGACCTAACAAATCTGTGGTTATTAGTAACTACTAATTAGTGTTAGTAGCGCTTAGGTTACAAGTATGCTGTAGTATAAATGTAGGGGGGGGGGGTTTAATATTTAATTTATCTATGTCTCTAAAAGAGGGGAAGAAGCAGGCTATAATGCGGAGGTATGGTGTTATGGCCACAGTACGGCCCCAGGTCACATAACCTGTGATCCAGCCAATTGGGGTGCATGCATTCTGTGTGCAACCTATAATTCCTGGTTAATGCGGCGTATCCCTTCCATCATCCATACGAGCGATTCCGACAGTATAGATTTAACCATATAAAGTCTCCTACCTAGTATTATTCCGCTGGTTATTAGAAAGCATTTACTATATCCTATTGTTATTATTATATAAAGTTAATTACTGCCTAGGCTAGTGTTATTCCCTCTTAAAGATATTCCAGGAATAATGCAGCCCTCCCTTTAGGTAAAGTTAGACTCTTAGTTATGTCTAATACTTATTAAATTAGCTTAATATTAAACCCCTTTAGCGCCCGGTTCGCACTTAGCCCGGTTACTATGGATATTTAGTTATTAAGCGCTATTTAGCAAGCTGGGAGATAATCGGCCTAATTATATTATAAAAAGGCAATAACTACTTAGAGGACTGCTTATATCTTTTAGTTTACTTATTCTATTCTACTATCTATTTAAGGGTAATATAATATAAATAATAACTATTTTATACCTACCTTCTTATAAAGTGTGGTTTAAAAACAGCTAAGCTAATCCGATCTGTAGTTAGAGATAATCTAGCAGGGAAAACCATAGAATCACTACTAGTAGTATTTAAAGCGTTCTGCGCACACCTTAGCTATTATACTTATTATTACCTCTAACTATATGTACTTAGAGAGGCAATCTGTAATAATTATTAAGTAGTATAGTAACTCCTTATTATATGCAGGAAGATTAGTTATAAAATCTACTAATATTTGTAACTAGTAACGGTTTGCTACTAGTATAGGTTTTAAAAGCCCCTGTTAAAGCTATTAACTCTTCCTCCTACTATAATAATAGTAATTCCATATAAACTATACTATGTCTTTTAATATCCCATCCTAGTAATAGTCTCTCTATAATGCCTAGAAAGTAGTATTCCTCCCTAGGTAACCTAACATAGGTAAGTCATAAACCTGTTATATAAGCGATATAGTAAGAGGCTTATATTAGGGAATTTAGAGCTGCCCTTAAAATTATAGTGCTTCTTAGGCGTTTAATATATAATCCGCTATTTAAGATTTAGTCCCTATAAAGGCGGGAAATTTCTACTTTACTACTTAGACTACTCCTAATTTTATGCTATATAAGCTATTTATAGTAACTCCCTAGTTCTATAGATCCTAAAGGTATTTATCTAGGAAGAGGTTAGAACCTTATAGTAACGGCCCTACTAAGTCTATGCTAATAATGTCTTATGTAATTGTTTTATTTAAATTGTTATTATTCTAGTTGCCATCCTCCTCTAGCTTGGCTGTTATTTGCACTCTTACTAGGGATATATTGCCCGTGTCTAGACTTTAAACTAGACATATAATGCATCCTATAGGACGACTCCCCTAACCTTAATCTTGCTCCTGTTAAGAGAGAGCATTTAGCTTACCTGCCTATGTGCCTAGATAATATTAAAGGTGAAAATTAAAAAGAGATAATATTTTAGCCTATTTTGCCTGCCTTTTTAACATCTCTTAAGGGGCTGTAAAATATTTTAGATTCTTATAGTTAGTAAGAATTATAAATGGTTAGGCTATACTTTATAGTTCTGCTAACTATGCCTTAAGACAAGAAATAATACTATAGAGCTTCTTATTATAAATTGTATAGTTCCGTTGTGCTACTGTAAGTTGTGCTAAGTAATATGCAATAGGCTGCCATATACCCTTTGAATTGCATTGTAAAAGGCATCCACCTATTGCCTTATTAAAAGAGTTGGCTTCTACTTATGTCTCTAGGTTAGGGTCCTATTACACGAGAATTAGAGATGATATAAAAGCTGTCTTAAGCGCCTGAAATGCCTTCTTATATTCAGGAGTCCAATGGAACCTAGCTGCCTTCTTAGTAAGGTCGGTAAGGGGCCCTGCCAGGTCCGAGAAATTATTAATAAATTCCTAATAAAAGTTTACAAAGCCTAAAAAACTCCTTACTTTACATACTAATTAGGGTAACTCCTAGTTCTAAATAGCTATAATCTTTTCTAGGTTAGGATAGATAGCTTTTCCTACTTCCATAATAAATCCTAAGTATTTTACTTCTTAAACTATAAACGCACACTTATTAATATCTAAATATAGCCTGGCTTGTTCTAAACAGCATAGAACTTCTTATACTTTTTGCATATAATTCTTCTTTAAACCTCTAAAATAAATAAGGATGTTATTTAGGTAAGCCGTTATATAATCTCCTAATATATCCCCTAACGCATTATTAATATAATACTAAAAAGTAGTAGGCACCCTGGCTAAACTAAATAAGTAAACCAGCCACTTAAATAATCTAAATCTGGTCTAAAATACAGTTAGGCCTTTATCCCCTTATACAACCTATAGTTTATAAAAAGCTATATAGACATTAAGTTTAGTAAAATACCTTGCCCTAGCTAGAAAGCAGAGTATCTCTTTAATTAAGGGGAGAGGATATTTATCCTAGACTATAACTTTATTTAGTGCTTAATAATTAATATAAAACCACTAACCCCCCCTAGCTTTCTTAACTAGTAGGACTAGAGCCCTAGCTAAGGAAGAGCTTGCTTAAATCTAACCTTTATTCTAAAGGTTTACGATTTGTTTCTGGATTTCTAGAAGCTATTCCTAAGGCATATTATATAAAGGGGCCTAAGGGAGCTCTAGCTCTGTTCTATTAGGGTTTTTCTGCAGCTAAATATAATGGTCTGCAGTCCCTTAGTATAGTAGCAATGTATTTGCCTTTTTTTTATTAAATAAGGCTAGGAAATCCTAGAGCTCCTTAGGTAAGCAGTCTATTAAGGCCTAGGTAGGGTCTGCTATAGGTGTAACTGTTAGTATAAAGGTTATATTTTATAAGCTAGTAGCTAAGAACTATATATCTGTTTATTTCTTTACTACTGCTTATTATGCTATTTCCCTATAAACAGAGCCTAATATTTCTATTATTAGATTATTAGTTTTCCTTATAGTTGTTGCCTAAACCTAAAGATTTCTTAAAGAGCGGACTATAAGAGATTCTTATATAGCGTGAATTTTAATATTATATTGTTTTAACTAAGGGGTCCTTAAGATGTATAAACAGGTAAGTCCTGGTATTATATATGCAAAAACTAGGAAACTCTATCCATTTACATCGGCTATAAATCAGGTAAACCTTGATATCTTTATAGGACCCTAATAGAAACCCTTTTAGCCCTGTTTCTTAATAAACACGGCTATTTATATTTATTATAGTTAGGCTAAATTAATTATAGGAAATCCTATGTATTGTGCAAAGGATTCGCTTACAGTAGTATAACTATTATAACTGTTGGTAGCGCTCAGGTTACAAGTATGCTGCAGCACAAATGTAGGGGGGGGGGTTTAATATTCAATTTATTTATATCTCTAAAAGAGGGGAAGAAGCAGGCTATAATACAGAGGTATGGTATTATGGCTACAGTACGGCCCCAGGTTACATGACCTGTGATCCAGCCAATCAAGGTGCGTGCATTCTGTATGCAACCTATAATTCCTGGTTAATACGGTATATCCCTTTTATTATCCATATAAGCGATTTTAATACTTATAAATTCTCTCTCTATTAAAGAAAAAGAGGAATCGCTCTAAAAAAATACATAAAACGCCCTAAATAATCAGATATTAACAAACAAGTAATAAAGCAAAAAACATCCTTTAAATAAATAACTTTTATTAGTCTAGGCCGAATGGTTATAGAGGCAAAGAGTGTTATAAGGGGGGGGGGCCAAAGAGTGTAATTCCCGCGTTTAATCCTACTAAATTAGGCGCTTATAATCGCGTTTAAATTCATCGAATTTAAGCTTTTTATTAGGCGCTTAATTTGTCGTTAGATTTAGTAAGGAATTAGGACTTTTTTATTCTTTAGCGGCTCTGGCGGCGGCTCTTGCGGCAATTCTCGCGACAGGTCTTTTAACCTATCCTTCTACACGGATTCAGGCTTTATTCTTTATTATAAAGGTCTTAAGAGTTTTATTTAATAAAGCTTTTGTTATTATATCCGCAGGATTATTATTACTATTAATCCAGCGTATCTCAGCTACTTCCCTCCTCTTATATAACTGCTGTAAAGCTATAATATTAATTATTAGCCTCTTTTTCTTTATTATCCCTAGCTTAATAATGCATTCATATAGTAAGAAAGAGTTAGTGCATATTATTATCAGAATTTTCAGCTTGTTTAATCGGTTAGTGATAATATTTAGAGTAGTGCTTATTATATAGGCAATATTAACACCTTAAACCATCCTATATAGCTTAAAAGCTAATACACTTCTCGTAACTCTTTTAGATTTTATTAAGCTATATATCATGATATTTCCTCTGAGGGTGAATTCAGAGGTATTATTATCCTTCCTTTTATTGCCTAGGATGATTATATAGCCTAGTTAAGAGCTAAGGTCTTTATTGTTTATAAAAGAACCATTAATAAAGATATAAAGAGCGGCGTTTTCTAGCGAGAGAGATATATATTAAAGTCTACGGTCTTAATTATTAATTTGCTATTAAAGTCTTTTATTAAGCCTTAAAACATTATTAGATCCTAGATATTAGACTTAGGCAGTAATAGAAAGATTATAAGATGCTTTAGGTTAATATATTAGAGCAATATACGCTCCTTATGCTTGCTGTTTAACATATTTCGCTCGGTTAGTTAGGTTATTAACTTATAATAGCTTCCTTCCTTATTCCTTTTATTATAAAAAGAAGGTATTATTATTAACTTCGCTTAAAATACAACCATTAAACATTAATGGTATTAAAATCGTTAACCTCTCTTTTAGCTTTATAAGGAATTCAGCGTTTTTTAACTTAATTTCTTTGTAATTAAAAAACTTAGCATTGCTAAGTCCTAAGGTATTATCAGTCTGCATTCTAATGATTTTAAAACACAAGCTTTTACTAGAAAAAATAAGAAGATAAGTGTTGGGAACGCTCAGGTTACAGGTATGCTGCAGCACAACCGTGGGGGGGGGGGTTCAATAATCAATTCATCTATATCTCTAAAAGAGGGGAAGAAGCAGGCTACGATGCGGAGGTGTGGTGTTGTGGCCACGGTACGGCCCCAGGTCACATGACCTGTGATCCAGCCAATCAAGGTGCGTTCATTCTGTATGCAACCCACAATTCCTAGTTAATGCAGCGTATCCCTTCTATCATCC